>JAVDBV010002185.1:0-14790 GCA_032619315.1 Piper longum
GGTTCGGTCGCCGGTAGCATTTCCGGGTCGGTTCAAGGGTGAGCCGAGTCGGGGTGTTACAGTCACCCTAGACCGACTTGTTTACATGCAATTTCCCTCAACTAGAAAAACAATCTAGGTTTTGGAACAACAATAAAGATGTACCTCAATCCTAAAGGTAGACTTCAACTACACCAACAATCCTTCCTCCTTGAAATTCCAGTCTAAACCCCATGGACTGGCTACAATAACTTCAAGTCGTCTCCACGCACGATCTTGATTTCTCTTCTCCAATAATAGATCACATCTTTACCTTGTTGTTGTTCTCTACACAAGGAGGAAGTCCCCCTTATATAGAATTGCCCTCGTGTTATGGATAAACATGCAATTCTCGCTTCAATATCCTTATCTCCACGGCTTCATGTTTATCTCTTACTCCAAGACTCGGGATAAACCTCCAATCCCTGCATCAACATCCATATTGCCATGCATAGCATGTTTATCTCTTGGCACTAGCTCCAACCAATCTCCCCCACATTAGTTCTGGATAGATATAGAATCTTTTTCAAGATCTTCTCACATCCTTATCAGCAAATCTTTCAAACAATTTCTTCGGCACACATTAGTCACACGGCCTAGCCTCCTAGCTCGACCCCGACCCACTCTCGACCAATGCTGCACCTCTTGGCGTGTCCAGCACTTGTACCGACCAGAATACCGGACTCCCTATTGCCGCTCCAAGTTCCGGATCACCTATTGCTGCACCTTTCGGTACTCATTACGGATCATACCACAGCTACACCAGGTACCAACCACCGATCACCCAGCACACCACCATGCACCATAGTTTAATCATACTTGTAGCTATAACACGACTTAGCACTGGTAAGTTGTTTCCAGCACTCAAATAGCACCGACTATCTGTCTTGGACACGGGATGATTAGGAACAACCGTCGCCCCATGTCGTCCTCTGGACTTAGACCTATAACAGTAGCTAGCCCAAATTGGAGTCTTCTGGAACTTCATTATAACATGTGGACCCAACCAAGCATGTGGTGAGGGGGGGATGATTCATGTGGTATGATGTATGAGGGGAGAATTGTTAGCTTTATCCCAAATCATCTTTAGAGGTGATTGGTGACTTGTATAAAGGCTAATGGAAAAACCTGCAAGTCCCTTTTGTGGGCCCATTAGACCCAAAAAATAAAACCGTCCAGGTTCACATCCCTTGCAATATAGCTGATCAATAGAACACTTGTGACATAAACTCGAGAAGAATTGTTTGGTTTATCCCATATCATGTTTGGAGGTGACTCGTGACCTGTGACATTTATATAGGATAAAACCTTATTCCTTTAGCTAACTTTTGGATTAAGAGAGGCCTGTGAAACCTATTGTATGTCCTTTTCGGGTGCCCATTGGGCCTAACAGTGGTATGAGAGTCAGGTTGGTTTGGTATTGCCTCGGTTTGCAGCTAGCCCACCCGAATTGGAGTTTCCTTGAACTTCATTAGAACATGTGGGCCTAACATGTGGTGAGGGGGAGATGATTCAGATGGTAGTCAGCCCGAATTGGAGCCTTTTAGAACTTCACTATAACATGTGGACCCGACCCAACATGTGGTGTGTGGGAGATGATTCGGGTGGTATGATGTGTGAGGGGGAGAATTGTTGGGTTTATCCCACATCATGTTTAGAGATGATTGGTGACTTATATATAGGCTAATGGAAAAGCTTTATTCATTGAGCTACCTATTAGATTAAGAGAGGCCCATGAACCTATTGCAAATCCCTTTTGGGGCTGATGACTTGTATATAGGTTAATGGGAAAGCCTTATTGTTTGATCTAGTTTTTGGATTAAGAGATACCCGTAAAACCTGTTGCAAGTCCCTTATGGGCCAACCCGCCCGAATAGTGGCATCAGAGCCAGGTTAGTTTTGGTGTTGCCTCGGTTTGCAGCCAACCCGCCCGAATTGGAGTAACCTGGAACTTTACTATAGCACGTGGGCCTAGCATGTGGTGAGAGGGAGATGATTCAGATGGTAGCCATCCCGAATTGGAGTATTCTAGAACTTTACTATAACATATGGACCCGACCCTGCATGTGGGGAGGGGGAGATGATTTCGGTAGAATAATACATGAGGGGGAGAATTATTGCATTTATCTCACATCATCTTTGGAGGTGACTAGTGGCTTGTATATATGCTAATAGGAAAGCCATATTCTTTTAGTTAGTTTTTGGATTAAGAGAAGCCCATGAAACCTATTGCAAGTTCCTTTTAGGGGCCCATTGGGCCTAATAAAGCTGATCAGTAAAACATCTGTGACATAAACTCGCGATTAATATTGAAGAATCCAATATTTGACATGTCATTTTAATCTCTAGAGATTAACCATGAGTTGAAAACTTGAAACAATGAAGAAGAGGTTAAATAGAGGCAAAAAAATATAACTAAACTTACCTTTATGCTTGGTAAAGATTGCTTGATGCAAAGGGCTTGGGCCAAAGCTGGCGCCAGAGGTAAGGGAGTGGTTCCGAGCAGAAAACAAGGATAGTATGTGATACACAACTTCCCATTGACCATAAAACAGTGGAGAAGGGTTTTGTGCCCACAACAAATCCTCCTTTACACTTGTGAACACCTTCACCACCTCCAGATGACCATTCATTGCTGCCAAGTCCAATGCAGTCAATCCATATTGACAAGATTTCATTTGAAACAGTTTAGATGATGTTAATCCTGCATGTTTACTGTGGCCTGCTGAGATAAGTCCTCTTTGTGCCCATGTATGACGGCTATATGGAGGGGCGTTTACATGGTTAGTGTGGCCTGTTGAGAGAGCGTTAATTGGTTCTTTTCAAGTAGATGCCGGAGTGGATCAGCGGCAGAGGTCCGGGTAAATGCTATCTTATGTTACCTAGGGGTGTAAAAAGCCAAACTGGCTCGCAAGCATTTTACGTTCAGCTCAATTCGGCTTGAACTCGTGCTCGTTAAGTTTGTGCTCGAAAAAATACTCGGTTCGAAATGGATAACTCGTTGAATAACGAACAGAGCTTGAGTTAAGAAATGTTCGGCTTAGCTTTGCTCAAAACTTGACTTCGATGTGTTCAAATTCAAAAAAAATACTTGGTTTGACTCGATTCATCAATACTAGTGAGATCATATTGAATTTATATAGTATTGGAAGGAAAATTTTAATACTATTGAGCTAAGGAGTGTTCGGCTCGGCTCGGCTCGAAAACAAAGCAAGCCAAACAAAAACCAAGCCCAAACATCATAAATTTTAAACGAGCTGCTTGAACCATAATAAATACTTTTCATTAAGCTCTCAAGCAAGCTCAAAAAGGTTTGTCAAAAATCATATCAAATTTAAAAACAACTCAACTCAATTCGGCTCGGCTCGTTTATACCCCTAATATTGGCACACGACTCCTCTCTCCTTTTTCCAATTCAAGCCAGATCATACACAATATCCTGCTGCTCAAGGTCGTCATCAGTATCATTTTCGGGTGTAATTTCGGTCGTTTTATACGCCTGATCAGTTCGTTCTAGAACCATTGTTCTGCACTAGCTAGCAACCTGCAAGAAAATGGAACAAGGGCTTCTAAAAGAATAAAAGCCAATGTGATCATATAATTTAAGATACCAGATCGAAAACAAGAGTCACGAGTACATAAATTAATTAATACAAGGAAACTAGACATCAAAGCTTAGTGGCTAATTGGATTTTCCTAGGGATCAAACTCGATTTCTCTGTAATAAATTAGTTCAAAATTTACCCAAGAAATAATTGAATCCCCCTTGAACCAAATTCAAAATAGTGTACATGAGTATTTAACTAGCCATTAATACTTAATTCTACATGTAGCTTATATATAGGTTATGAAATGATCAGAAATTTTCTTGAAGTTTTCTACAAACTATGAATTGAATATGAATTAACTCTTTGTAAATAACATCTTTTCCGAGTCAGTTTCCTGCTTTCATGAGCGATGGTGGAAGTTTGCCTGTCTCAGTTATCGTATAATCCAAACCATACATCGACAACAATAATAAAAGCATTTATTCTTTTGTGCACATAGATGTACTCATTGTGCCCTGCTGGAGACGCCCTTAGACGTGCTATCCCAACAAAAAACGATCAATAGAAACAGAAACTATGTTGAAAAGAAGTTGAAGAGGCGCCATTAGCCCAAAAAAGATCGCCTAAAAACATGTGTTTCTGTGCTATGAACCCTAAAACAAGTGGAAAACGTTTAGATCTAGAACTACCTTTGAACAATAATGGTTTGATTGAAGATGAAGTGAGAGTGTAGCAGCTGCTGATCATAAACCTCATAAAATGGTGAACTGGTAAAGTTGGGTATTTTAAATCATTTGTGTAGAAGGCAACGATTGTTAAAAAAAACACAAAACTTTATTGTTCTTCAAGTCAAATTATCAAGTAAATATAATTAAATAGCGGAAGTATACTTGAATCCATAAAAGTAATATAATTCTTGACTTATTGAGGTTTTGATCTTCTAAATTTTGTATAGGTTTTTCAAAACTAAATTTTTGGATGATGGGATATCAGAAAAAAAAAATTCCGTACGAATTTGGGGACCATAACCGTATTTACGCTTATAATAGTAATTTTATCCTTATTTTTCATAATTCTAATTTAAACTATCATAAATTAAAGATTACAAAAACTATTATCTACACATATTTATTTATACTTATCTTCAATTATTAATGACTTATTAACCTTAAACTTTAATATATCAATTTAATTTAAGTCCAAACTTTAATAAAAAAAACACATGATAAAATTATATAAATATATATACATCCAACGTCTAACAACAACTTGAGTCAACTGATCTATGTGACATATTTCCTAATATTGTTCAGAAAATGAGAAATTGATATTTCAATGACTTGTTGGATCATTTTTGTCGGATTCCATGTGACGGCCTCTCCCACCGCAACAGACTGGGGTGTAGATGGGGGAAATTTCTGCGTCTGCCCGCTGAGTGCTCATCTATGCACGCAAGCGACGCACGCCGTCCATTCTTGATGATCGTTGGCACACGCCAAGTGCGTGCGCTAGTGCGTTCTCAATACCCGCTCTACCTGGGGTTGTAAAATTGCTAAGTCAGGTTTCGTCAACAGCTGTATTATAACTATTTATTATTTTAAAAATTATTACGATAACCATAACATTAATCAAGATTACAGGGTTATATCATACCTAATTTTTTATTATTTTATTATAGGCTAAACGGTTACTATATAGTTAAATCTTTATTATTTTATACATTATAAATCTAATATTATTTAATTGGTTAAAAATTAACTTAGCCAAAATACTTTTTCAGTTATAAAATATAAAATATTCCAACACCCAAGCTATGATCATATAATATTATAAATTTAGAAATAATTAGATAAATAATTTAAATTCAATAAATTCATCCAATTGCTACTTTGATGAATGAAAGTTTGATAATTATATATAAAATAATTAAATAATATTTAATTAAATATGTAATTCAGTTACAGTAAAGTCTTTTATCATTATTATTTGTATTTAAATTTGGTCAATTAAATTAACTAAATTATTATTATTTATTTTATAAAGTGAAAAAGTTTTTTCCTATTTTGTTCAATTTAATTTATAATAGTTAGTCAATTAGTAATTGGATGACCAATAGCTACAATGAAAAAAATTACTCCTCATTTTCTTCTAAAAATGAAGATGTGTGTTGCCTCAACCATATTTTCTTTCCAATTATTGTATAATTTGCTTCAAAAAAAATATCTTTCAAAGAATATATGATCATACATTTTTTTAAAACTTATTTTTATTATATATTTGAATTATGAATCCATTTATCTACCACAAAAAATTATAAAATTTAGAAAAATTTCAACTAGTCAATCTCAAGAAAGTTATATATTTTGTTGTATATTATATTATATAAAAATAACGTTATTAATAACTTTTGTGGATAGATTATTGTAAGCTAAAAAGAGATTTAACTTTTTATAATCACATGATCATTATTCTTTAAAATCGGAAAAATTAATAACATTATCTAATCATGTTAGTTCCTTGAAGTGATGTAAGAGAAATTGTTATTAATTTTTTCTATAAATACTTAAAAGGTGAACTCAATCAACTCCTCTATGAGCAACCCAATAAGAAGGATGATCAAGTGGCAAAGGAGATATTGGGGTCAACAATGAAGAGTCATTAGGTTAATTTTATATCAGTCATGGATGACATTAATGATTTATATATAAATTAATGAAAAAATTTTATTTTTGAGCTAATTTTCGAATTATAATAGGTTAATGACACCTATTGTCAGTCCAATTTAAGGGCACAAAGGGCTTAAGAATAGTATCAGAAACAAGTGAGTTTTTGTATTTTATACATTAATTGTGGAAATCTCCTTCAAGAGGTGATGGATTAGAGAAGGATTGTCAAGCGATGAAGTTTTGGTATTTGCCTATGTCAATTATAGAAGTAATGGATTAAAGGAGGATCCTTTGAGGGGTGATGGATTAAAGGAGGATTGTTAGTAGATGATTATGGTGTTTCGGGTATAGTCTTCCTTTCCATGAGTGAAGGGAGTTAGTCCTACAATGATCGTGAATGAAATTGGTGACTTTTATATAAGCTAATAGAAAAAATATTATCTTTTATGCTAGCATTTATTTGGATTAAGTGAAACTTATGGTACCTATTACGAATTTCTTTTGGATCTGGCCAACAGATATAATTTGGTGTCACCGCCAACGTCAGACTTTACCCTCACGACGGTGCCTACAAAACCCGGGGTAGAGGAGTTGTCGGGGCCAATTTTAAGGGAGAGGGTATAGGAGTTATTGGGAGTCGGGTAGGAGGGGATCGAGTAACTGGGTTTTTGCAAGGGTGGAGTTCAAGGAGTGGTTCGCTCCCCATGGGATGAGTTGAGATCGATGTTGGCAAATTAGAGGTCATTTCTTGGGGTATTCATTTCTTGGGGTATATATATTACAATTTGCCACCGAGATTGCCCCTCCCTTGTGATTCACAAATTACAAAAACAAAAAATCACAATCACAATCACAATCACAATCTTTACCATAAGCAACATGCTCACTCATTTATCGAATCATATAAATTGAGAACATTAATCAGGACAATCCCACTAATCACCAATGTTGCTAATGAATACTTTAACTCACTTTATACTTATCTCATTAATAGGCTAAGTACTATAGATAAGCCAATGTTGCCAATGATTATGTGCTACATGGATTATAACAAAAAGATGCAATCACTTGTTGTAGCTATAAGTATAATTATCATCACTGATCCAAAATGAATGTGTGCATGCACACCCCAAAGTACCTAGACAACTATGAATTACTTCTCACCATTTCTCTTCAAAAATCAAAAGAACTTAAACACCAAAACTTGAACCTTAATAATCATTATCACTAACAGTTGATACTTATCTCTCTGCTACATTTGATTGAAACACTAGATCAGAAGAATGGCTAGATGATGAGGGTATTTTTGTCTAAGTAAAAGAAATTGTAGCCATTTGATCTACATTAATGACTAGATTTGATTGTTGCTTATATGAGAATATCAGGTGTTGGTGATAATAAAGCATCTCTATTCCCATCTTTGCAACAATCACTCCTCATCTGATGTAAATTGAGTGTAGGTTACAATTACGTTTGTCAAAAAGAGATGTTATAAAAAGACAAAAATAAGGAAGAAGGGTTACAATTCAACCATGTTATTTTAACTATAATATATAATCAACTAACAAAAGATTTCATTAATAATATCTATCCTAAACACATTTATAAATTTAACTACATATCCTAATATTTATATTATAAATTATTTTTTTAATATTAACAAAATATCAATTTAAAATTTAGCATAGAATTACTATATAAAATATTAAATTTCAATAAAAATGGATTATGTTAAAAATAAGTAAAAGTCGTCCTAATCAAATAAGTAGTAATAAATAGTTTAATCTAAGAATAAAAAATTCAAATAGAGTTAATCATTTTTTATAATTTCTAATTGGGGTAAATTTATATTCTAAGGTTTTCCTCCAAATATATGATAAAAAATAAATAAAAAAATAAGTAAATATATAAGAATCTTAAATTAGGAAAGTACATATTTTCATGTGGAATAAAAAATATGTAAGAATCATAAACTAAGTAGGTAGTAATAAGAAAATACTAAGTCAAGAAAGATTATAAATATTTAAATTGATTTTATCAATTTCTTAATGATTCCTAAGTTGAGTAAAACTTCAACATTTTCTAAATAATATAAATCCTAACTTAAGTAGGTATATTTGGGCCCATAAGAATTATTGAGAGCCAAAATTATGATGATTAAGGATGGGTTTGGATCGGATAAGGTAATATCTAAATCCAAAAATTCAAATCTGTGTTCGGTCTGAATCCGGGTACAATTTGTGTATTTGTGTGCAATTCGAATCGGTCAAATTTCTATCTGATTTGATTTCATAAAAAATTATGAATAATTGAAATTTGATGTTTAATGAAGGAAAATAATAAAAATTTATGATTTTTAGTTAATATTTTTTGAAATATCACTAATTCGGATCGAATATGGATCAAATCACACCAAACCTCAATCCAATCTGATTATTTTTAGATATATTGTAAATCCAAACGCACAAGGATTTGATTTTGAATGCAATTGGATATAAAATGGATCCTACAAAATTTACAAATGTTGAATATTTGAACTCACTCCTAGCCACGTTTAACAATTGTTGAAACACAATAAGTGCTCAAAGAAAGCTAACAATTTAATGTAAGGAGTCAATGATGACCAATGTTTATGTAAAGAGCATTTCTTCCGGCCACCAGAGAAGACATGGATCAACTGGTCCTTCCCGGGACGGACGAAGGGAAACTTTACACGAGGGATTTAATTTATAAAGTGTAATGGTCAAGGTACTTGTCAATTTTCAAGTGGAATTGAGCTATTTAAGTATGTAAATGGCATATAATAACAACTAGAATGCCATGTACATCTAAAGCACAACGATAATTGGCTTAACTGTACCATCAAAGTTTAAATCTAAACTTTAAGCCCTAAATCCGGATTTTTTGTCATCAAAATGATTATTTCACACAGCTTTAAATTTGTGCCAATTTATTTTCCACTGTGTAAGCATAACAAACTCAAAAAATATCCCATCATATGCTCTTCCATGGAAGCAACACAACGCCGGGTGCAAGAGGCATAATTTTCATGGAAGAAATGCACTTGCTAACATTTAGAATACGGCTAATGAAAAATGCATGCAGTCATTTGATATCAAATGATGTAAAATTTCAAGTTTATCAAGCTTCAAAGTTACAATTTGTCCTACTGGATTCCACCAAATTTTACATTGTGCATGGTTACATTTGATTTTGGCTAATAAAAATGAAACAAGTCAAAATATTATTGGGAAACTAAGTCTCCATTATTGGGAATCTGCAAGAGAAGATGCCGGCTTTAGCAGCAAAGGAGAGTAGACTGCAGCCATTATCACCATTAGTCACATCTGACCACGGTCTGACGTCCAACTTGCTCCTCTTCATGCTGGCAACACTTCCTGCCCGAGCACCGGCAGAGCCCACCACCAAAATTACTGGAGCTTGGCCCTCAAATCTAATTGATGCCTCTACCGTCGTCAAGCTTTCCAGCTAGTTTCCAGCCAGTCGGCACTACCTCCGGCTACCACACCTACATCATACGAGCCCTCTCACCGTGCACCACCGTTCAAATAGACACTTACTCCAGCCTTCTATCAATTCCATTAATGAAGTTAGACTCTTGCCTTCTCTCATCATTCACCGAAGGCAAATACCTTGTTCACAAACCTCCGTCATTTGCACTTTTGATATAAGGCAAATATGCTTGGTTTGTGTCCGACTGCCCGTGCTGGCCAGTTCTCGGCTGCCTCACCTTAACGCTACTGTCCAGCTCCCTATCTAACCAAGTACGTTAGCATCTACCCGCTTCCCATTTGCTTGCTCGTGATCCGCGATCACAACCCGGAAGCGAGAAGGAGCACCACATTATATTATAAGATTCTTTAGAACAGTGAAACAGAGACTTACTCTAACCTTCTATCAATTTCCATTAATGAAGCTAGACTCTTGCCTTCTCTCGTCATCCACCGAAGGCTAATATCTTCCTCACAAACGTTGGATATAAGTCTCTCGTTGCGGTCTTCTTCTTCGAAGAGTTGCAATAAAGAATTAGCTTTCACTTTCTGCATTTTTTCTGGACTTCCAATCCAGGCCTCAAGTGACCTACAAAATTTTCAAAAATAAAGTAAAATATTAACAGAAATTATGAGTAGGGCATAAAAATCTTGAGTCCAACTCGCGGAGTCAACTCAATTCGGCAAGCTTCCGAGTCCAACTCAGTAGTAAACTCCATATTGTCGATTGACATGCTGAATCAACTCGATAAACTCGGGTGACTCGAGGAGTTAGTGACATCGGAGAATTGGAAAACCCAGGGGTGGCCGAGGCATTTCATAACGACAACGTGACGATCACAGTACTTTATTCACCACCCGGGCATTAGGCCGTTTTTGACATATTTAGGATAAGTAATTAATTTATCTCTTTCGACATAAATAAAATTGGAATTATAACGAAAAGCTTACAAACATTTCATTTCAAATCAAAAATTGATTGTACTTCATTGAGCATTAGCAAATATAAAATAATTAAAATATGCTATCACTCATGATTTTGAAAACTTCAATTTTTTATAATTTATTTTGGTTTATTTATTGGGTATGTTTTGTAGATAAATTGGCCATTAATTAGTAATTATTCAAATAAAAGATTTTTTTAGTTATCCTTACAAGTGTACTATTTTTTATATTAAATTTTATTATGTAATATAAATCTTTAATATTTATGTTCATTGTGACTCCGAGTTGACTCCGGGGCCAGTCCATGGCCATCCAAGTTGAATTCAAATCCTGAACTTTTAAATTATGATTAACTTATGACCACAGAACATAACTATGAACAATTTTTAGTTCCTGTTACGTACCTCTAGGCATGAATAATGACAACACCTTGTAATGTGACTGATTAATTAATTATAAATATAATTTGCAGTTAAAGCAGAACACTTAATTTAAATTTAAAGGTGCTAAGCAAAATTATATGAACCCAAAAGGTACTACCTTCCCCTTTGGACAGACCAATTATATTGTGTGACATAGAATCCAATATGGAAATTTAGCATGCATTTATGATGTAAGAGAAACATACCCTGGAAATGTAAAGGAAGAACTTGAGATGCCATGATCTATCCTCTCAATATCGTAGTCTCCATCTCTAAAGGTCATGACAAAGTCAAAAAACTCTTCCTCTGCGCTCTCTTCTTCACTGTGTCTAAATTTTTCTTCGGAAGTAGGAATAGCATCAGAGATCTCCTCTTGGTGGTCATGTCCTTCTGCAGTAGATCTTTCTTGTCCTCTCAAATCTCCTTCAACTTTATCGACAGACCTGCAATAGTGTGAAGAATCGTATCAGTATTAAAACATTCACATGCATATACGTAGATATTCTCGCATAGACAATACCCTCTCTATTGAGCACTGTCTACTTTATCGGTTATTTTTTGTAGTATATGTCAACGATAGGACAAGAACAAGAGAATTAAGAGGACGATATAAAACTAAATAACAAAAATAGAATTGGTTTGAGCAAATGGCCAATTTTCAAACCTGCAACAACAAAGCGAGAACCACGTAAGACAATACTTGAGCCTGTTCATGCTGCTTATGACAGCATATCTCCCTCTTCCGAACATTCTCACCATTTCTTAGAAGTATTTCGAATTGTTTATGTGAATGTGAAGATGTAGTAAGAACATACGTAGGAAGATGAGATATTGAAGCATATATATAAGCAACTAGCACAGTAACTCATTCTAGCATCCTTTTTTAATTGGCATAAATGCCATATATTTAACATAGGGACAGGTTCCGTAGAGATCGGATATTGCCATATCCATAGCCAATTCGAACCCAAATCCGGCATGAATCTCATTATTTATCCTTTTTACTTTCCATATTTGCATGCGACCACCCCAATCTGCTAAACCCATTTTCATTTAGTGTATGATTTGATAGATAAAAAACTCTAAATATCTAAATATAGAATGTGAGAAAAAATATTTAAAAAATATTATTCTTAATTTTATAAATTATATTTTTATAAAATATTATATAATAGGACCAACTATGGATTGGATCAGGCTAAACCTATATCCTATCCAAATCTTTAGAATTTATATACAATATATCTAAATATTCCGAATCTCTATCTAATCCCACCTTTTTTTCGGGTCAAATATACACAGGTTGAATATGGATTAAATTTGCATATATTGAATATCCGAACTCATCTCTAATTGGGCAAAAAATTATGGAGCATATTCTATAAGATAAATTAGTATTCAATTAATCATCCTCAATTTCGTCCAGCAATTTGAGTACCATTTAGCTAATTACAATCAATTCAACCTTGTTTTTTAGCATCCCATGCCAAAACCTCTCTTTCACTTCGAACATAAAATCTTTTTTGAATAGGAAAAAGAAAATCTCCTTTTCAATTATAATTACTCGTCCTTAATATTTAAATAAATGCACCATGAAGGGCAAGGTCATTACGTATTCATAATAATTGTAATTAAACAAAACAAAACATATGGAGTCGTTCATTCATACCATAATATATACCACTAACATGTCTATTTTATACTATCCATATATCCTGATCCAAGCACCAATTTGCAATAAGCTCACTAATATAAACTTCTTATCGCATGAATAAAAATAAATCAATTAAACTAATATAAAATAAGCCTAGATGCTTATTTCTCTGTTCTGTCATTCCAAAGTCTTCAACTACTTGAGAACAATGTGAATTGATCACTCACCACCAATACAGGTGTAGAGTCATCTATTTACATATGTATTAACAATAAATAAGAAATTACAATTTAATACAATTTGATTACACTCGATGCTAAAACACGATAATTATATCACATAATTGCATTATATACCATCAATATTATCTTGATCCATCTACTTAAAATCATCAACAATAATACTATCATAAATATAACAAATATAAATATAATTTTCAGCAATAATTAACTCAACAATAAATTTACAATTCATCAGATCAGTTATTCTACGCTTAATTAATCTAATAATTTTCTTGTATAGGCCACTTATGAATAGTCAAATCTTGATCTATCTACATAAAATCATCAACAATAATACTACCATAAATATAACAAATAAAAATATTAGTTTCAGTAATAATTAACTCAACAATAAATTCAATTTCATCAGATCAATTATGCTTAAAAGTAGTCAAATCCCTTCCTCATTTCATACAGGTAGTGTATTCTCTTTTTATCAATTTCATCCATTATGAAATGATTTTTGGGCATGCACTTCAACACATTCTCACCATTTTACCACATTCAAAAATATGAGAAAACATCCATCTTAATTATTTATGTAAAACCCATGTTTTTCACTTGACGGTTTTAGTTTTGATCTGGCAGCGATGCAGATCAAGTTTTTTGTCCAGTGCTTTTTGTTGCATATTTATGTATAATATTCATGTGTGAGCCACAACTTTAGTCTCCCCCGATGCTCGGCACCACCCAACTGGACACTACACACTTTTGGCTCTTATTTTTGGTTTTATTTGAGTCAAGTCTAATTATGGTTAGGACCATGTCTCTCATGAATTTAGATCTCTTGTTGCATATTTGAAACCCCTTGTAGATGATCCAATCCCCCCCGGGACCCATGGTATGGGTCTTGAGGTCTTCTTACAGCCCTACGGGTGCAAAGCCTAGGTGCAAGTAAAATCCGCAGAATAAAGGGGCACCCTTGCAACACCTTTATGCCATGCCCTGGCACAAAGGCACGCTGCCATTGCCCTTGTCCCGAAAATTCATGGAATTAGTCTTCTAGCCAGGATAGTACCCTTGCACTCAGAAAGTCGACCCAACTTAGTGTGTGGCTTAGTTCAGCAAGCACACATGGTCTGGGTCTGACGTTTTTCATGATCTGACTTAGCACAGACCAATGCCCAAGAGCCAGCACTATTTTCTGTTTTCTATTTTCTATTTTCTATTTTCTAGCAACTTAGCAGGTCTTGAGGTCATAGTTGGGAGAATCGGCCGAGTCGGATCGGAATCGGCCGATTTAAATCGGATCGGCGCCGTGCCGATCCGATTTCGGGGCCGAATCAGTCGGCCCCAAATCGGCGACAGAATCAGCCGATCTCGGTCGTCCCTGAATCGGCGACGGAATCAGCCGATTCGACCCGATTTCGACCGATTTAAATCAGAATCGGGGTAAATCGCTGTGAATCGGTTTTTTAAATAAATTACTTATACATGGGTAAAATGGGAATTAAAAATTGACAATGACCAAAATACCCTTAAATAACTAAAATACCCTTGTCTTTATATTAAATAAATTATTTATACATGGGTAAAATGGGAATTAAAATTTGACAATGACCAAAATGCCCTTATATTACAAAAATACCCTCAATTTTATATTAAATAAATTATTTATATATAGGTAAAATAGGAATTAAAAATTAATAATTACCAAAATGGCCCCCCTTCAATCTCCCTCCGCTGCCGCTGCCCGTTCGCTCCAGCGGGGCGAGGTGGAGCCACCGGGGGAGGGGGGTAGGGA
>JAVDBV010002186.1:0-15614 GCA_032619315.1 Piper longum
CTCTACTAGAAATAATAGAGCAATATTAGGGACCAAAAATTTTCCATTAAGGATATAATTTTTTTGGGCATTAGTATGAGTTTTCATCACGAATGCCTTGTTTTTTTTTACTAGGATGAATGACATAAAAACTGTTTGATATTTTACAGTTACATTAAAATGATATTTTTTCTTCAAATATTTACATTCGTCTTGAAAAATATTAGCGGAAGCCCTCACAACTTCTTGTACATAATATTTGTAACTCCGGGTTCAAAATTTGGCCAAACCAATCGATAATCCTGGCATGGTAATTACGGGTACGCATAATATGAACTTAAAATATTGCTTCAAAGGGGACAACACAAACTAATTTTATCACATAATTATTATCTACACTTCATTTTAATCGTAATATAATTAGACAAATTACACTAAAGAAGGTGGTGATCATGAGTTTGGGCTCAGCTCAAACCATGATCGAGCTGGTTCAAACGCCTCATAACCACTCCTCATTATGATAGTATCAGTTCCCATCAGGCAGTTGTTAGTAGAGCTCATATATAATTGCATGCATATCTTCTTAATTGAAGTATAGTTATATACATACCAGAAAGCTTGGAAATTTGGGGGATCAAGGCCCCACCAATTTATAACTGCTTTGCATATTTCCATGAAGACTTGAATGCTCCAATAACTCCAATTTCTTTTGGGAGAGACTGGTGCTTAGCTGTTGGCAGGATACACATATACACAATAGCTAATTCAACAAAAACAACCTCACATATTAATATTACATGGAAATGTGTTACTCATGGAGAACAAAAAGCTTTAGTATATGTTTGGGCCCCTTACACGAACATTATATTTGCTGGGGATCATTCCCCCTCAACTTTTTTCAAGAAGATGGAGAAAACAAATGAATTCACAGATCAAAAGAACAACTTTGGGGAATTGGGTCCTTGTTACTTTTCTCATTTTTCAACTTGACGTCAACGAGATGCTTATAAACATCACATCTTCCACTTTACCCCTTTTGTTTACTCGCTTTCCAACTCCTCTGTGCCCCCATTTAATCTCCACCTCCATCTCTCTCTCTATCTTTCCCATTAAATCTTGCTGTTCAGGCCAGTACATTTAAGTGGTTCAAGGATAGTTTGAACTTCTAATATAAGTAATACTCAGAGTCTACGTTTGTAGATTACTATTTTGTTTAACACCCATGCAAATCATAAGTCACTCATGATATAATCACAAGAACACCAAAGATTTATCACCAAACATGCACCTTTCCTCTTTCCTCTTCCATCTGTCTCTCTCTCTCTCTCTCAATCTCCATCTCTATCTCTATCTCTATCCATCTTCCTCACCCTTTCCATCATTCTTTCATTCCTTCATTCCTTCACTCTGAATAACCTCATCTTATACATATATGAGCGCTACTTTTCAGTGAAAGCTGTTGCATGAGCTGTTGTTTCTTCCCAACCTGACAAAGCATAGATCATGAGAAGTTTATCTTCATCTTTCCCTGATCTCTCTTTGCAGATCAGTCCTCCCTTGCTTTCTGGTCATGAGTTTGATACCCCAAGATTTGGAGCAGGAAGGGTGGCCATGGATGATGGGTTTTTATCTCTGCAAGGAATCTTGGATGGTCATGGCCAAGAACCAAATTTAAGCCTAGGATATGAGAGCACAACATTGAGGGCTTTGAATCCAGAGTTAATCCACCATTACCATGAGCAGCTGCACCATTCTCAAGCTTGTAGAGAGTTCAAGAGAAGGCAGAGATTTTTCAGCGGAGGCAAGAGAAGCACGAGAGCACCTAGAATGAGATGGACTACCACACTACATGCTCATTTTGTCCATGCAGTTGAGCTCCTTGGCGGCCATGAAAGTAATTAGTATAGATATTCGTATCCAGAAAAAAAGTTCAAGTATTTTGTCTTATTAATGCAATAGATCACTACACCAATTTTGTTGGTTTTCATGTGTTTTATTTCAACTCACAGGAGCAACACCCAAGTCAGTTTTGGAGCTAATGAATGTAAAAGATTTAACTCTTGCACATGTAAAGAGCCACTTGCAGGTGGGGAGAAGATAAAATCCCATTTAAATTTTTCAAGAAATACCCAGAACTTTTTTACAGTCAATGGAATCATGATCTTTTGTTTCCACATATTTGTTCATATGCATGTAGTATACCAGCTAGGGTTTTGTGGTGGGGGACAAAATGGATACATGGTGTTGTAAGGACAAAAGGGCATCTATTGATCACATCATTCATCTTCTCCATGGAAGACTTCTTTGAACTAATCTTTGAAATCTCTGATGGTGTCTGCAGATGTATAGAACAGTGAAGAGCACAGACAAAGCTGGTGCAGGTAATTGAGTGCCTGTCATATCTCTCATCCTTCCTACTTAGAATAAATCAGATTGATGTCTTATTGAAAGTACTCTTCTTCTGACCTTGGTGGTGCTCAGACTTCCCTTCTTATTCTACGAAGAAATCATTTCTAGGATGTCTTGTATAAGAGACTAGGCTTTTTTTTTCCCCTTGTCATGTAAAAGGCTTGGCTTTATGTGTATCATGTGTATGATGGTTAATGCAGGGGAAGGCCAGGTTGATCTAGCTTCTAACCAAAGGTCAGCAAAGGGAAATCAGATGGAGAAGCTAATGGGTTCAGATGATCCTTGCCATCCCATCAATGGATCAAATACTCCCCCACTTTCTTCACCCCCCAGATCTCCTCGGTGAGTACATTTTCTAGCTCCTTCTTCTATCCCAAAGCTTCTATATAAAATGGTATATGAATCATCTCTTTACGTGTGAGAGCACTCGTGCAACAAAACATGGTGTATATTATAATGTTGATGATGCTAAGAGCCTAATACTGCCGATAATATGCTTTCATATTGGCTTTCCTTTCTTCTTGACAAATAGGCCTGTAGATGCTTAGAAGTTCGTATCGTATTCGTTTCTCAAGGTTGGACTTGTTTGTTTTTGTTTGTCAATGTTAGATGCCGAGCTAATTATAGATGTAGGTGTAGAAAACCACCCAAAAGTCCACCAATTGTTTTGTTTGAGTTAATCTGGTTATGCTGCTTCATTTGCACCAACTTCAAAAGCTGTCATATGTATAGTTGATACATGATAGCAACATCATAACTTGTCTCTCACATATTTCGCAATCTTAGCTGTTAGCAACCAGTACATTGGTATGCTTGCTTGTTTAGAATAATGATCCTATACATCATTTAACGTAAACATCTCATACTGTCCTTGTCAGCACATCTACTTCTTACATTTAAAAGTTGGTACTTCATTTTTGCACCTTGAAAGACACCCAGTGAATAAACTGCAAGTGAAATGGTTACTGCCTTAATCTCTGGTGTCATTGCTAGACCATTCCAGGACTGGGTACTGATCTCCAATTTTATAGCTTTCGAAAGAAATGTCTGGGGAAGAGTAATTATAACTTTAAATATCACTTCATTAATATGTACCATTGTAGATGAGGAAATAAGCCAGGTTATTTGATCAGTTCTACATATAGAATACACTTTGACTGCCTTAAGAGACTCACCTTGTTTGATGAGTGGTCATTGGGAAATGCACATCATGCATAGAAAGCAGCAATATATATGTAAAATAAACTTAGTAGATCAATGGTGAGAATAATATAAAAATGTTTAGTGAAAGTTAATTACAGTATAAATTAATGCAATATTCTTAGTAAATGATTTTGTATATGTCTAATTAACTTGTCAATGAACTTATATAAGTCGTGAAAAGCAATAGTCCATGCATATGATTCACTTTTCTCCTAAGTTAATTAGTGCCAAATTGACAAATCAACACTAAGAGTAGAAGGCTTAAAACTTTTACCGAAAGAATCACTACAAAAAAAAAAGAAGATTTTTCTGTGTTTTTTTTCTCAACGCCTTCTTCACACCAATTTTTATCATGGAAAAAATTATATATTTTTTAATATTTAAAATATTTAAAGGTGAGCATGTGTTATGTTTTAAACTTTTCTCCACCAAAAAAATGTTTAATTTTAAAACGTGAAAAAATTGATTGGAGAAAAGTTACTCCACTATTTTTTTGTGAAGAAAAATTTGGGGATTAACACTTACCCACCTTTGAAAATCTACAAATATATATAAAAAAATTATACTTTTCTTTACTCCAATAATTAATGGGGTGAAGACAGTGGAAAAAAGTACTAATTTTTCCGTCTATTTTTTGAAGCGCGGACAAAAACTTTTTTTTTTTGTTGTGAATGTGCAGAACATTATGCAGAACATGGCATCTTCATCTCTTTATCTGAAGAAGATGCTTTTTCTGACCAAGATTACATACATAATTAGATGAATAAGTTACTTTAAAATTAATTTATAGGATATACTAGAAAAAATTGTTACCCAGGCAAAATTGAATATTATATGGTCAAATCATTGATAATTATCTTTATCCATAATAACTCTGAATCATTTCTTTCTGATTTTGAAGAATATTTCTTTTATTTTCTAAATATGATATACTGTGGTACGTAAGCTAAATTTTGATATTATATGTCACCTCCAAGAATTAATTGTATCTGTTTCCAAATTTCAAATTTGCGAGTGCGAACCCCTACTTGCACATTTTATGTTCTTAAAAATAAGCATTTGCAAAACCAAATATATAAGAAAGCCTCCATAGTAGGTAATTAATTTGAGTTTCGGAAAAAAATATTTCCAACTGTTTGAATATTCAAGTGCTTATATATTTTTCTTGGTTGCACTTTTCAGTGAAACATGGGCAGGAGATATTGGAACCATATGGAGCCAATCACCACTCCCACTTATTTTAACTGAGTCTCAAAAAATGGTGGATGACTCAAAGGTGTGACTTGAAATGGTTATCATGGTTTGATGAATAATTTTTTTTATTTTTTATATATATATATATATATATATATATCAACAAGTACAAACACTCCCTAGCTTCAACCATTGTTAATGTCAATGTTGCAGGTAGCTACAAACGGCAGTGACTCCCTTCTTGAATATGTGTGTCAAAATCATGAGGAGCAAGACAGCTTCTATTTGAACCTATGGCCATCATCTACATTTTATCAGTCACCAAATCTGGAGTTTACTTTGGGAAGACAGAGTTGGGAAATGGACTGCAGTGCTGGTACCTCACAAGAACTAACCCTACTTAAGTGTTGAGCTTGAGCATTTATGCAATATTGTGGTTGGATTCTTCCTCTAGTTACTACATTAATCTAGTGTGTTGCTTGTTTTGGTATATGCTTGCCCTGCTTGTTTCATATTATTTTTAGGAGCTATTTTGGAGCTATGTATGAGATGACTATATGATATACAATAGACTACTGCACTCATGGTTATGGTCTTTGGTGGATTACTATCTTTCGTCTTCGTCGTCGTCCTATGTAATATAAACAAGAAGTACTTGTATTTTAATTTATTGTTCTCATATCTGTAACCCGATGCAAAAACAAATATAATTCATGCCCTTTTGACACATTCGTTCAAACCTTGGAAAAGTGACATGATCTAAAATTTTGTGAAATTAATGAAAGAATTATCTGTGCATTATGTGTGAGATACCCAATAAATATTTCTAGGCAATTTTGGTTAAAACTATATGTGAGTGGTATATAAATTGCCTTGGCAAAAAAAAAAAAAACTGAGTATAGACAGTTATTTAGTTGAATGTTTTGGTGGGTTCATTCTATAAATCAACTGAGATTTTCTATTTTGTCCTCTAGACACTGCCACCACATTTTTTAATTATCTACACTCTCGTTGCGAGTTCTTATCATGAATACAACTCGGTGCAGGCATGAAGAATACAACCGGATTTAATAAGTTCAGTGTTGCTGCGTTATCTTTGATCTGTAATTTGCACATCCATTGAACAACTTCTTGATACATAATAGCATTTGTAACATGCACCAGACTTCACGAACATTCATTTTTTCCACTTCCATTGATATACATGATCATAACTTATTATGAGTGTTTTCTTAGTTTTAAAATTTTTTTTAGCTTGCAAACACGCCATTAGTTGATTCCACTTCATAAATTCCCAAATCAAACTCCATGGATACTCATTATTAAGAGATTTTATAAATGAGTTCCCGAGTCAAATAATAAAATTTATTAAACCAATTTTTTTTAGTTTAGCGAAATATTCAATATTTTAAATTAATGTAAATCAAATATGTTTTGGCGTAAAAAAGTAATATGAATTAATTTTATATAATTTTTTAATTTTTGAATAAAAAAATACCATAATTAACTCGAAGTAGGCTTGGAATCGATTCCAAGTAATCAACTCCAGTATACCGAGTTGAGTACACTATCGAATCCGGAGTTTTTAATTAAACTGCCGATGTTTTAGTTAAATCCGTATGTGCTCTACGGCCGGTCATTGGCTAGCTTTCACAATCATCCAATATTCATCTTATATATTTGTTATGGAATTTTTACTTATTGCCTAACAATAATAGAACTAAATTAGGGGAATTAAGATAGGGTTTGAAATTGTCTCTTCGAGTTGTTTGCCGGCTGTTTTAGTATAAACTATTTTGATTATATATTGTTTCTCCATTTGACCTTGCAAGTGGTGTGAAGCCAAGTATTTGCTCTCTCTTTAGCATACCCCCCAAGTAAGTAAACACAAATAAATGGTCAAAATTAAACACTTTAACTATATTTGAGTTCGAGTCGAACTTGAACACCATAAAAAATATTCGAGTCAATTTCGAGCATATATATTGAAAACTCATTTGATCTTGAGCTGAGTTCGAGCGAACTTCAAACTATTTGAGTCTAGTTCGAACACGAGTTGAGTTTGGCTCGCTTGTTCGTTTAATAACCCTAGTCATGGCTAGCTATGGAGTATGGACATTCTTTGTCAGTACCAATATTCCTCACAGATTAAATAATCATAGGAAACTTAGGGAAAGCGTTACAACTATTCAAATCAAATAATTAAAATTATTAAATGAATCACAAGTGAATTAGTAAAATCTAAGCCAACTTACTCACTTGACTCACAATGTTGTTGCACTCATAAGTAGTACTCGCCCAAACTTGTGATAATTAGTGCTAAGATCCTCAAAATTAGCCACATATTCAATACCTATCAAGAGAAAATTCAATATATTAATAGAAATACTTCAATTAACTATATTAATATCCTTGAATTAATCCACGTAAAATATTAACTAGGATAAGATCAAATATATATTAAAAGAGGTGTGTTTATAGATCTTTAATTTATTGAGTTAAGCATTTTGGTGGGCTAAACTGATTTATATTCGTGGGCTTAGGCCTGTGGCCAAAGGAAAAATGTCAAACCCAACCGTCAAAAAAAAAGATAAAAATAATAATAACAAAAAGGGATTTACCTTATTGGACCACCTCATGTGTGTGGCGGTGGGCTTGGGTGGGTTCCATTGGAGCACCCCATGTGTGTGGGGGTGGCCATGGGTGGCTCCCACGGAGAAAAGAATGTGTATTAAAATAATGGATTAATATGTGAGTAAAACTCTATAAACAGTAGTGACCTCCCCCTACCCCCCATTTTTTTCTCCATCCCACTTTTCTTCTCCTCTCTCTTCATTTAGTCTCCGGCTGAGAACTCCATTATTACTTTTTCCTGCTAATGTCTTACTGGTATTTTCCTTTCACCATTTGATTTTAATACTAGTTAGGCATAACTACATATATTTATATAGCATCCATATTGTTTGATCAGTTTGCTATGATGTTTGTTTCCATGCATCAACTTATTGCTCCCATAATGTTTAATAGATGTGTGTGATTAAATTAGAATTATTTTATTTATATGTTAATCATTAATATACATGGTTTAGTTGTATTTAAACTAATTAGTAAACCCAATACTTTGAATGATGAAAATTAACCACGCATTATTATTTTTCATTTGGGCATATTTGCTCGTGCCCCCTGGCGCAACCATTGGCTGCAGACACAAAACCCAACCAGTACTCATGCGCCTTGGCGCCCGACGATGCCGCGCCTTGACTCAAGCCAAGGCAATGCAGTATAAGACTGCACCCGCATTGTCCTTGTTTTTGTGATTATTATTCTTTTGTATTGAACTAAACATGAATATTTGCAGAAATATATGATATTCAATTAATCATATATGATATGCAATTAATCAATGAGCTTTTTAAGTTAAGAACTTGATGTTTTGGAGTGTGAATGAATACGTGTTCACCATATCATTGTATCCATGTAAATCGTAAATTAAAAAGTATACTAAAAGTATAATTTAATTATGCCCATAGTAGAATCTGTGTCGCTTACACCTACCAACATCCATCTATCATGGTCTATATAATAATTGTAAATTTGTAATATTCATAGGAGTCTCGGTCGTTCTAGGTTCAGACTCCACTTGTTAGCAATATATGTGAAAAAGTTAAGGAGTTAGCCTAGCCTAACTTAAGATTGCGATATTTGAAAATGAGAAATGATAGACGAATTGCCCAAGGTTGAAAGGGGTGTCAGTGGACCCATTGTGTTCTTGTGACACCAAGAGGGTGAAATAAAATTGTAACTATGGAGTAAGCCCCAACGCACGTGTACTTATAATATAATATCTTAGCTTGCATAAATTATTTTGCTCTCCTCTATTTATTATTAATTAGTTAACTATCATGATATTAAGTTGTTATATTGGTGGATATTTTTTTAAGTGACAGCTCGATCCAGTTCAAGGCTAGTGATTACAAGTGGCATCAGAGCCCAACTCTTAATGCCTTATGCAAACTATGACTCTACACCTTGTTCAAGAAGTATATGTCTCAATGTCCTTTAGAATTAGAATTTAATTCACATATATGATTATTATTTCTATTGCACTAAGTGTTGTGTTAGTGGATGGAGTGTAAAACCCTCAATCCAAGTTACGGTTTTATAGCTACCAGTTGGTCGGTTCGACCATTTGTCTGAGTCAGTTTAGTTTTTAGAACATGTGTGAGGGAACGAGGCCGATTGTATGCACATGTTATGAGGGTTCTTGTATACTCAAGTATGTAATGATAGTGTCAGATACACAATAGCAAACTGAGTTATCATTATATACGAGAGCATACGTTTGATTGACTTTTTGTTTATTAAATCATAGAATTAGATTTAGGTTGTTGATCATAATACGATGCGTTGGTTAGGGTTCTAGTTGGGTTTAGTTTATAAAGCATGTCATGTGGTGAATGTAAGGCTTATGTTATTTTTTATTTTATTTTGACTCGTATCCATGACTTATTTGACTTTTAGAAGCTCATAGAACCACGTTTTATAACTAAGTGGTATCCTACTTGAGTGTGAAATTACAAAAAATACCCCTTAATATTTACTAAAATTACCAAAGCACCATTGGTAATCTTTAGAAATTTCCATGGCAGCTCTCACTTTTCTCCTGAATGCTTAGTCTATCCTTATTTAGACTCACAAATACCCTAAGAAGCCCCACCTAAATCTAGAAATGGCAAGACTACCCCTCCCCCATTTATCTCCATCTTCCCCACCACCGTCGTCTCCTCCCTTCGGTAGCTATCGGCCGCCATTGTTGTCTTGTCCTTGGGATAATGTTAGGTGCTCTTTTTCGTCTCATGTTATTAGTTTACCTTTGATCATCATTGACATTGCATTTATTTGATTCCTTTGTTATTGCCCATGCTATTGATTTTCATGATTATCTATCTATTGCGTGTGAATGTAACCTTGTGATGAAATTACTTAGTAAATGTGATCGTTAGTATGAGTATATTTCATTGATTATTATTGTTGAGATGTAAACGTGATTGTTATTGTGTTGAAATTGCATGTGGGTACTTGATTACCTAATTTATAACACTTGTTAAGTAGCCTACTTTGTTATTGTTCATGATCTTAAGATGTGTGTACTGATTTTGGAATTGATCAAATTAATTAGTTAACGGTCATAGTGATGGTTTGTGATGGAGATGTATAAGAAATTGTATAATTCTTGTTATAATTAAAAATGCGTGCTTTAGTAATTGCGTACAACTCTAATTCCACAATTTTCTGAGATTGTTCCTTGATAGTAATAAAAGTTATAATGTAATTAGTGTTAATTCATGAACTAATTGTTGGCATGATGAAAGTTATGTTAGTATAACATGTTATGTATATATATCTCTTGGTCATTGACGGTTCATTTATTTTACACCTAGATTGTTAACTTAACTAAGCCTTATTAATTGTATAATTTTGGACTTGTATGCCTCTCATTGTTTTGTTTACATCCTGGAAATACATACCTCTCTTTGTTGTCACCATTGGTGATCATTGGTTTAATCTCATTGTTACTATTGTACTTGTTTTGATTTGTGTTATCACAATGTAGTTGTTTACATCACTACCATATCTCTTTCGTGTCTTGCCTTGTTTCATGGTGCGGTTTTGATTGTATTCATACATTCATTCATATTATTCATGCATTACATAGATTGTGGGTGTTAGTCAATAGTATTATTTATGTAGGTTTGGTGGTGTATGAGGTCACCGTTTAGGGACGAGATCTCGCTTGGAGCTTCTACCAGGCCTATTAGGACTCGTTTCTCAAATTTGTCGCTTTACTCCGTCGATGTATTGATTTATAAATCACATGATGTGTTGAATGATTGTTTTATTAATCACACGAGAAGTTTAAATGTATCATTCTTTCACGATTAAGAACCCTTGAAGATGAGATCAATTGTACTATTTTTGAAAACTCATCTCCATGCCAATTTACATAATCCCATTCCCAACCATATGAATATAGTTTTGCCGAATTTTCTTGTGACTGGAGAAAAATCAACTTGTACATTATGTGAGAGGGCACATGTGTAAGTTATAGAGGGCATCAGATTAGTGAGAGGGTCGTCCCATTCCCAAGGGATCTTGATAACTTAATGTCTTGAGCTTCTTCAGGCCCAGGGAGGCTTTAAGTAGATGAGTACTATTGTGTATAGCACACATCTAGATTTATGGTATTAATGAGTATTGAAGAGTACTACCTGAGAGTGCTTGAGCTTTGTGCTCTAGGCTAGGAGAAATATAGATGTTTGGAGAGGGTTTAAGATACTAATTTTTTCGAGAGTGGGATGACTATGACATTGTAGAAAGAGGCATTACCAAGAGTGACACAACACAGATTAGTTCGGGATGCTATCTAGTCTAGTGCTTGATGGCTCTTTAGTAGTTGTCCTTTTAATGTTCAATTGAAGTTATATGATTGCTTGCTTTTGATTAGAGTTAGATCTCAACTACCAGTTTGATATGTAGTTGTTTCCAGGCCACTGACAACCGTTACTGACCTTTTTCCTATTATCTATGGAGTAGCGATCTTTACTTGCATACACATACTTGGCACGATGTTGTGTTTCTTAGTTGTGGTGCTTTTGTGTTATCTTTTTCTAATGCACCTATGATGTTGTCATCCATTTTGGATTATCATTCATGTATTATGTTATCTTTCTTGTAATACAGACGTGTTTGAGATATTTTGAGGTTTATTCAGCAGTTATGATGCGTGTGATCATCGATTAGGTTGAGACCCAATTTATGACTTGAGATAAACAATTTATGTTCTAATTTTGATGTAAAAACTTTTATTTGCTTGCTATTATATTATATACAATTGTACATGTTTCTCTTTATTATATTTTTGGGGGAGACTCTATCCGTTTTATTTTAAAATTTTCTATAATTTTTATTGTTATTTAATTATTTTGGGTGTGACTACTCGTCATATCATTCACGCAGTATCCTACCAGGGTGTGCATCTCATTCATGTATTGGTTGTTCATTATAGAGTTCTCCGTCTTCAGATATTGAGAGGGTCTAGATCTCTATCGCTTAGGTTTGGCTCGACTAACTTGATTGATTTAAGAGTTAATCCAATCCACTATAACAATTCTAATCTAGTTCGAGAGTGAACTAGATTCGAGGTGTTACATGGAGGATACTAGGAACCAAGTTGGATAGTGTGCTCCTTAGGAGAAGGGAATGATAATGCATTGCTGGAGATTTTGACTGCTATGCAAGGGTTGACTCAGACATCTATGGCAACAGAGACTACTGTATTGGATGTTGTCCAAAGATTTTTAGGGCTGGTGACGGGGAATGCGAATACCAACTCAACTGCTGGACCTAGTAAAACCCTTGAAGGGGTATAAAGAAAAACCTAAGAGATGGTAGGTGTAACACCCCGTTTTGGTTCGTCTGCGAACCAAACGAAAATGCTACCGGCGACCAAACCGTTTGCTAAGCTACTTAATACGATTAAGCCAACCTGGATCTAACCTCGGAGTCTGAAGATGGTGATGCATGCATTCAATGCATGGATGAGATGGCTAGGTTCTAACATTGTTGTAAATGGATGCTATGATATGCAATCACATTCAGACAAGGCAAACTCATTAAAAAGTTCAAAAAATAAAGATTTTGAAAACAAAATGGACAGAGTCTCCCCTTAAACTGCAATAGGGACCACCCTATCAACAACAATGAAAGAAACCTAAAAAAAAATAAAATACTACTAACAAGATAAATAAAACAATTGCTAATTTATTTTAACCCCCCCAAGCTTAAACAATGCATTATCCCAATGCTAAAAAATATAGACTCAAAATAACAAAGCAAAAGGACTTCCCTGTTAAAACCAAATAATTGGAGGAGATAAAATACAAACCAAAATAAAACTAGAAACTCTTGAATTAAAAACTAAATAACCTATCTTATGAAAAATAAATCAAAACATAGACTACCTCCTATGAAGTGCTAAATTTATAGTCATCAGCCCGATTGTTCCAACGTACCTATTATGGTGAGAAAGTAATGAAGGTTCGGTGTACAGAAACATTACCTCCAAGATAAAGCTTAAGTCTTTGCCTATTAACTTTAAAACTTGTCCCTGAACCTTCCTTGCAAATTTCAAAAGCTCCTTGGGGAAATACTTATTGGACATTGAAAGGGCTTAAAAATGCATACCTCAAATGGGATGGAAGTTGTTTCAACTCCAAGGTCAGTGGAACTTCAATGGAAGGCTTAATCATTGTCGATATTGAAGGTTTTAACTCCAAAAAATTAAATCTATCTTGACCTTGAGTGAATATTGGAGTATAATTTAGCAAGTGTAAATACTCCACTTTCTCCTCATCACCAGAATCATCAACATCAAAAACTTTTGTGGCTTCTAGAGGGTCAAGAGGTAACATTTCCTCCAACATGGCTGATGAAGGAGAATGAATTGCATCAACAAAAAAAATAATCGTCTGCTGGTTTTGGATTTTGTATAGCCTTAAAAATGATTAAATATAACTTCCTCATTATCCAATCTCATTATTAATTCATTAGCAGCTATATCAATCAATATCCTCCCAGTTGCAAGAAAAGGCCTGCCAACTATAATTAGTACATTTGATTCTTCCTCCAAATTCACAATCACAAAATCGGCTGGGGATATAAATTTGTCTACCTTAACAAATATATTTTCAATCTCCCCTTTTGGAAAAAGTAGGAGCGGTCAGCCAATTGCAGGTTAATCGTGCTGTGTTTTAACTCCTCCAAACCCAACTTTTTATATACCGAAAGAGGCATCAAATTAATGCTTGCACGTAAGTTACATAATGCTTGATAATAAAATTCTGAGCCTATAGCAAAAGGAATAGTAAACATCTCTCGGTCTTTGAGCTTTGGTAGAAACTTCCTTTATAGTACAACACTACACTCTTCATTGATGGCAATGGTTTCAAAATCCTCCAAATTTTTCTTCTTAGATAATATTTGCTTCATGAATTTAGCATAGCTTGACATCTTCTCTAGAGCTTTGACAAATGGGATATTTATAGAAAACTTCTTAAAAACCTCCAAGAATTGCTGAAATTTGTTATCTTGTTTACTTTTCTGTAGTCTCTGAGGATATAGAACTTTTGAGAACCTATTATGTTGATTGTAGGAATTCTACCAACTCATCTTTATTTTCTTCATTTCGTTCAACCTCATTTGGGTTAACCTTGGGAATTGGTGTCTTTTGATTGTGAGGATTTTCCAATTCTTTGCCACTTTTCAATGTAATGACTTTACATTTTTTACCCTCTTCCCTAGGATTTTGACTATCACTAGGGAGACTACATTGTAGTCTATTACTCAATGCACTAACAATCTGACCTATTTGAATTTCCAAATTCCTCATAGAAGCATGATGACTTTGCTTGAATTGCATAAACATTTCCTCCATAGTTAGTTTCTTTTCTTGAGGTTGAACTCTATTTTACTGAAAACCTGGAGGAGCTTGTTGTTGTGATCAATCAAGAATAAAACTCTATTTTGCTGAAAACCTGTACACCTCCACTCTTCTTTGGGTTTGAGGAACTCAAAAGTGGAGTTATCAGGCTCCCTCGAGAATAAAATGGATGCTCACCAAATCCATAGCCTGCTTTGACTAACACACGCCTGATCACATAAAGCGGTTATCATTTTCCCCTGGTCTCACATCTCACTGAAAACTCGAGAAAATTACATATGCATAGGCCTGGCTAGGGATTGAAATACAATAGGCCTAAGGCATCGTGATTTGGATCTGAGTTTTCAAAAACAAACTTGAGGGATTTCGTCCTCGAGGGTTATTAATCCGAGAATTTCGAGACGAAATAGTCTGTGTGGAGTGAGATACAATAAATCCATCACTTGACATGTCCGCTTACATGTTAAAATTAAAACACGATAGAGTATAGAAGTCAAAGTAAAAGTAAGTTTTAAACGGACCTGGTAGAAGCTCCATTCGTGCCCACGCGCCTAAGTGGCGAACTCATACTCCGTACCTACACATCAAAACTAAAAGCTAACACTAGTATGATACACTCACACATCTTATAGCACATGCACATCGAGGCACACATCATATCAAATCATACATCAATCCCTATCAGATTTCCTATGTTACGTTGCATTAGATTAACAATACTTGTTTAATTTACTTAATTAGTTACTTAGCATTCATTTTAATACAATTCAATCACACAATTCATTTTTGTGCACAATAAAAGTATTTAACACATCAATTAATCAATCCTATCATGTTGTGCTAATAATTATCACTTTTAAGTAATTAAGTCGAAGTTAATTATACCTCGTGTCATTGGCAATCACCGACGGCTAGGGTTTTTTGCACTGTTTGAGACTCGAATTCTGCACCCAGCGGTGGCCAAAGATAGATTGGGTTCGAATGAATGAATTTGGCAAAAGATTCGGTGAATTTCAGCAAATTTGGTTTTTCAGTGGTTTCTGATGGCTTTTTGTCAGTTTTCCAGGAACTTTTCCAGGAGACAATCGGGGCTATTGGTCTTCACTATCTTGGTGAGCTCCACCAACGTTGAGTCAGCCAAGGGTCTATCACTCGTTCGATCGACCCTTGGCCAGCTTCGGCGGTGTCCCTTGGTATGGGAGAATGGTCAACTAGGTCGAGGGGGAGGGCGTCAACATCACAGCGGTGGTGGAGCGGCACAGACGGTGGCAAATGGACATTGGGAGTGCCACACAATCGTACAGCTTCCATGCCTCATGGAGGCCGGATG
>JAVDBV010002187.1:0-13104 GCA_032619315.1 Piper longum
GAATTCCGACCAGAATGCCGGAATCTGAGCACCGCTACTCATCCGCACTCGATATCGCCCGGAACTAGATACCGCTCCAAATACCGGTACCCATTACTGATCATCCTCCAAGTACTGCAATCTGCTGCCGGTCACCACTCCTAGTTTCCGGTATCTTCTAACAATAGACGTCCAGTACTGACCCATATGACGGAACTCACTCCCCCTCGAACATGCTAATCGCTCCAAATACCAGAACACGCTAGCGCTAGCTCTCAGTACCGGTACCAATTATCCCTATTCGCTACCGCTCCTGCCACAACCAAGTGCCACTACTTGTACCGATCATGCCGAGACCCAGTACCGCATCCCGAGACCCGGTACCGCTATTTGGCTCGGTATCGCTTGACATTGGTGGTCGGTACTCTTGGTCCATGCTCGATACACTTGATTGATCACTTCTGGTCCATGCTTGTTAGGTCTGATTGGTTATGCTCAACCCATGTTCATGACGCCTTGCCCTGATGCTCGGTCACCTGCACCCTGCTATCGCTACACCACGAACTAGCGCCCATCATGTGGTCTCTTGGTCTCGACACGGCCACATGCTAGGTACACCATTACCGGTACATAAGCTGCAATGGACTGCCGCTCCCCGACAGCCTCATGCACTTGGTTTGTCACCAGCAACTATAACACAGATTAGTGTGGCCAGTTTTTTTCACCACTGGGATAGCTCCAACTACCCCTCTTCCGGGAGCCCTAGGGACAACCATCAAACCCTTGCTCCGTCTCGTTCCATGGACTAGACCTGTAATAGTAACCACCCTTCACATCCTCCATGTATGCCAATCTCAGGTGCCCATGAGAACCAATAGCCAAGTACACCATAATCATAACATACATCATAGAATACCGTACTTGATACTCTACACTTCTCCAGGTGTGAGAAGCTCAAAGTATAAAGATCCAATAATATTGTGACCCTTCTTAAGAGGAATAATAGGAATGCCCTCGTCAACAAAAGTAAATATCTTTCACAACTCACATGTACACAAAATTCGATAAAAAATGTATATGGCTTAGGACATAAATCATATAATAGGCCCCAAGGAAATAAGGGCAATTTGAAGCAAGGTTAGGTTTTTGAAATCAACTTGATAGATCTCATCCTCAAGGGTTATTAATTGCCTTAAAAACCTATTGTTAAGAATCCCACATCAAGTGGGTTTTCCATAAATGTGCCACTTGACACATCGTTTTGAAATAAATAAGATGACCTGTGCTAAGTGACATACAATAAAACATCCGCATAACACACCATATGTTGAAAACAAATCACGTCCAATGTATAGCAATAAAAGAGAGAAAGAGAGTTCTAACAGACATGTGATCCAAGCTCCAAGCGTGCACCTCTAACGACGAGCTCAGACACAAATCACGATGGAGGTGTATGTGTGCTTATAATAAAAAGTAGTCTAAACAATGTAATTAAATCAACAAAACATGTCTGGCACACAAAATGAGGCAATACCCTAGTACCAGGCACAATCCATCATTACACAGTAATGAATCGATGAAAATTAGTATATCAATAATACTTTTCATTAAAAAGTCGTGAAATAATCATATAAGATAATTAAATAAAATAAAAAAATTAACAGCTCGCGTGCACCCACAATAATTAAATAAAATAAATAATACCATAATTGTACATGAATCATGTAATTAAAATAATGAAATAATAACATTGTAAAATAAATCATGCATAATAGTACAATATCTCAGATCATATTTATAATAATGTCACATGGTCACATAAAATAATTCACATGTATACAAATCATAAATAAATTACAATGAATAATTAAACATGACTCAAGTAATAAATAAATTATCAAACAAATAAATAAATAAATAATAAAATAAATAAATATAAATAAATAATAAAATAAATATAAATACACAGAAGTGTCATAAACATGCCCTACCACATGAGAGTGCATCAAAAGAAGCCCGGGGAATCTCGAATTATTGAAAACCGATGAAAAACGGTTAAACAGAAGCAATCAAGTCTGGCCGGGTCGAGTTAAAGGTTTGGACCGTACCGTGTCGGGTCAGAGCTGGACCAAGCAAGTTCAGAAGAAGATAGCCGAATTGAACAGGACGCGTGAGTGCAACAACAAGAGAAGAAAAAGCGCTGGTGACAGACACCGGTGTCGGGACAAGGGCAGCGGTCGGTCGGGATCGATGGCAGGAACGAAGGCAGTCATGGCGAGCGGAGAGACGACGGTCGGGACTGGCGTTTTCTGAAAAATGGGAGAAAACGGGCGCGGTTATAGTAATCACGCCGGGAGAAGACAGTGTTGCTGGGGGCAACTGGGGCAACGACGGCCGGTTAGGCTGGTGGGAATATACAGATCTCACAAATAAGAGTTGATCGGAGGTGTCAGCGACGTTGGAGATGGCGTGAAAGTGGCGAATTTCCTGCCAGAAATGTTGCTGTGGTTATGAAAAACCAGGACTTTCCGGCGTAAGGCCGGTAACTTTCGACGGTGGCAAGGCTTCGGGATGGGTCTGATCGATATCCCTCGGCAGCTATTTCAATCAAAGGTGCTCGCACGGCTGTGGCAGTGCTCGAAAGTGGCGGCGGCGTGGACGATTTCAAGAAATGCCGACGATTCTGGGTGATTTTTCGGTGATCCACGAAAGTTCTATGGCCAGTACGAAGGCTGGGATTGTTGCCAACAACAAGACGAAGTCGGTGGAGGTGAAGGCATGGCAAACGGAGGTTGGGGACGATATATGAAGGTCCAAAAGTGAGGATATGCAAGGGCAGAAAACAGGGTGAACAGCGTGTCACTGCACACGACGTGTAGAATTCTGACACATGGAAATTATGCATCCACGGCCACACGTGGGGCCTTAAGGTGAAACTGACACGAAGCCAAATGAGGTCTCTGTAATCAAGAATCGAGGTCCGAAGTCCAAAATCAACAAAAAATCATAAAATGAAAATCAAATCAAACTCAAGTCAAACCACTGGAGAACTAAACATGAACACAGCTCTAATAAAAAACTATTCCTCACTTTAAGCCATAATACCCAAACAAGTACACATCTCACAAAACTGCTAACATGGATTGTGCTCCACACGTCATCCCTTGCACGCTATAATACAAACAATCTGCATCATGAAACCCTGCTCAACTCGGCCCAAAAATTCAATACAAAAAGCCAATTCAAACACAGAACCAACCCTTATCAAGTCAAAGTTAGTCAAAACCTTGAATGAACCAAGGGTTTGGGTTACATATACTCTCCACATTGAGGAGCCTATTGAATCTGAACCAAACTTAGCCCATAAAGCTCGTCATCATGATTGATAACTCGATTAATTGCAAAAAGAATTTCTCGACAAGGAGTAATTTCAGCGAAACTTTTTCTCCTGTGGTCAAACTAGTAATCGTGAGATTAGTGTTAACTCTATCTATTGTGTTCTTTAGGAAGATCCATCAGCTTGACGTTAAGAATGCATTTTTACATGGTCACTTGCAAGAATCTATTTATGTAAGCTACCCACCTATATTTTCCTCTAAAACTCATCCTCATCATGTCTGCCTGTTGCACAAAGCCCTCTATGGTCTCAAACATGCACCATGAGCTTGGTTTGATAGATTAAGTGCTTACATTTTATCAAAAGGTTTTTTCTTATGTCTTGCTGATTCTTCATTGTTCAGTCACAAGTCTTCTTCTGATGGAATTGTTATTTTGATATATGTTGATGATGTCCTGGTTACAGGTTTCCATTCTTCACTTGTTTCACAATTTCTTTGTAGTTTGAAGGCAGAATTTGGTGTAAAGGATCTTCGAGATGTACACTATTTTTTTGGAATTGGGATTAAAATGGTGCAAACAAGCTTGATTTTATCACAAGAGAGATATGCTCAAAAGTTGATTGCTAAAGCTGGTCTGATATAGACTGCAAGCCTCGACTATTTCCGCATGTTGCTCGAATTGTTCCACCAATGGATGATGTACCTCTTGGTGATCTTGCGTAGGATAGAATATTTGTTGGATCAATACAATACCTTACTTTTACATGTCCTGATCTCTCTTTTGCTCTGAACTATGCCTCTCAATTTATGCACGCTACCATAAAATTTCACTTCAGCATTGTGAAACAAATTCTTCGTAATATCAAGCATGCACTTGATTTTGGACAACATATTGTTGCAAACTCTGTTTTGAATCTCTCTAAATTTTCAAAGAGTGATTGGACAGCTTGTCCTTTCACTTGAAGATCTACCACTGGATATATGACATTTCTTGTATTTAATGTCATCTCTTGGAGTTCTCGTAAACAACAAACTGTGTCTCGTTCTAGCACAAAAGCATAATATCGAGCTTTAGCTGCTATTGCGGCAGAACTTACTTCGGTTTGGTTTCTTGCTGAAAGATTTATATGTTCCACTGGTAGCCACTCCCATTCTCTATTCGGACAACTTAAGTGCTCTTCATTTAACTAGAGTGTTTCATGCACGATCTAAACAGATTGAATTGAATTTTCATTATGTGCATGAGGAGTTCTGCATACAGAATTAGTTCATTCGACAGATCAAGTTGAAGATATATTACAAAGTCTCTCCCAAGTGATCTGTTTCAGTAATGTGTTGTCAAGCTTAATCTTTTGCCAAAGCTTAGCTTGAGGGGGGGGGGTGTAAAGAATAAGTCAAAGAGTGAAATGAATGCTTCACATTGAATATTACTCTAGTCATCTAAAGGTTGTGAATATTGATTGCACGTTGAATATTTGTATTTCTTATTTCTTCTAGAGTTTGTCTTTGTTGAACTCTTGTATAAATACTTGGATGTATCAATGTTATTTGTTGTTTTGTTCATATTTGAAGTATCAAAATTTTAGTAATTTTGAAACTTCAAAAATTCTGAAACTTTCATTAACAAATTGTTGATTAATATTAACACATAACATTAAAAAAAAGAATATTTTTGTAAGAAAACCTTGACATAGTTTGCTCTACGATTTATGTTATTTAATCATCAGAAAATTTAATACACAAGTTCATTGATATTTTCATCACAAACATTATAATTTTTCACATCACAGACATTTTCACAAACATTTTAATATGGCAGATAATAAGCAAACAGCTTGTGAGCCCAGACCCCCAGCTCGGTTTGGCTCAATAAATGAGCGTGCCAAACCCAAGCTGGCTCATCTCAATTAGCCACCTCTAGCTGTATACAAACCAATTTTCAAATGACACGAGTAATTCTAAAAATTTGACGCTCTTACCATCTTTATGGTTTGAAGGCTATATTATAAACTCGGGGCTCAGCATAAATAAAGATACTTCTAAGTTTGCAATACTGCGCTATATTGTAGGATGCATTCATCTTAGCTAAGTCTTAATGCTTATGTTCATAAACAAATATGATCAAGATTTCATAATCTACTAATAAGAAAATGTCAACGTGAGCTTGAATTGTTCATTCTGTGAATTTTAGGTTAGATCCAAACAAAATCGACATCACAATTTCATATCCAAGCAGATCCACATAGTTGAGGCCGGCACAAAACAGAAAAAAAAAAAAAAAAAAAAGATCATACCAGTCAGCGTCACTGGAAAAGTTGATGTGGCGGCGATCGTCACGCCGACGCCAACGCCAACGGCAAGCTGCCATAGTAAAGTAAAGGAAGTATCACGTTCTTTTTTAAAAACTTATATATTTGGTTACTATTGATGATGATGAGGGAGTCTTCATCTGACTCAAGTTTGTCTAGCTCCAAATAGAGATCTATTTATTCTGGTGCTCAATTTAGCTGCATCCCATCTCTTCTTCTTTGGTCAGCATAAATTTTGTTTCAAGCTTAGGTATTACTTAATCACTGCCATCTAACTCTTTTTTTTTTTTCTTTAGGTTCTGGTGGCAACGAAGCCGAAGTAATGTCCCAATATGAAAGAATCCTTGTCTGGACAAGGATGGCCGACCCAAGAGATATGATATCGCTCCATCAACACCATTAGACTTTCTTAGAATATCACATAATCCTATTTAGTTATGGTGTATGTTTCCTTTTAATTCTTATTCCTTAGCAATCTAATTCTGATTAGTATGTCTTCCGACCATGTCGACCAAACACTCCCTCATTGGGTTATTGTTCTAAAGTGTAAGAGAAGTGTATTTTGCATGCCACTTGTTGTACTATTCAATTACCATATGATGATACGAGAAGGATGCTCCACTGAATAATTAGGAGGGAAAAAAAAGGAAAATAGTACGTTTATAAGTTTGTATGAAGCGTGACTCAACGGAACTTGTTTTATTTGGTTTCAAAAGATTAAGGCAACAATAATACTGTTAATTTATTAATGAGCTAGGTACATTATGAACACTAAGATCATGGTAATCAATTGTTCTACCAATATACCACTCGAACATTTATTAAGCTTAATTTAACGATAATTAGTTTTGCGGAAGCTTCTTTTAGAATAAATGAATATGTTTGCATAAGTTGTTAGCCTCTAACCCCTTTTTTCCATGAATAATAAGTTTATCAGGATGAAATAAAAAAAGTTAGGCTAGCTGGTCCAAACGTTTGAACCCCTCTTCTCTTTCTGTTGAGAAAACCCAACATGAACGCCGAAACAATAGGCGAGCAACAGAGTTCTTAATTTTTCTGTTCAAGTCGGACGTGCCTTACACCACCGCAGCGCGTTCCTGCTGCCATCATGAAATCGACGAGTCTGTCATGGTTCATTCCGATGCCAAGATCGCCTTCGACAAGCTCATCTTCCCAGTTTCGCCGCTGCAAATATTTGTCTTCCATCAAGTTTATTCCGGGATGAACATCCAACAGAAATTTTGAAGGGAGAAAAAAGGGCTGCCTTCATTACAAGCCATCATGTGAAAATTACATTTGATCAATATACAGTGACATTGTAGTGCAGTACAGAATGCTTTCTCTTTTACAATTTTACTGAGATTAAACAACATTATTTTTGCCACAATCAGGAGACTGAAACTACTTTCACAAAAACAAAAGGAAATTTTGAACAATGTACACCCTGGTATCGCCTCCTTAACAATGGGAGATAAAAATAAACCTTATCGACATGATAAAACTTCGTCATGGCTGTTATTGACGTATCCTTTTTTCCCAAATTAAAAACATAATCTATATTGCTTCTACATATATGCATTACATAACATTTGTAATTATAAAAACAACTTTAAGTAAATGTGAATACTCTCCAACGAGAAAATCATAGTGAGAAGTAGATGATCTTGTTGTCCTTTGCACGCATAAGTAGCCATGCCAGCACTCAGCCAATTTCACAACCCAGCAGCTTGTGTTATCGTTCAAATTCAGTAAGTGATGGTGAACCTGGCATTTTGTCCAACATTTAAATTTAAAATCTCATTACAACCAAAATACCGAAAATTTTATTAATAAAAAATGTATCCAGTCAATACCTTACGCAGACCTTGAAGAATGGCTTCTTTACCTTTCATCCCATAAAAGTTATGCAATGCAATCCTACACCAAACTCAAGTACAACCGGATAAAACTCATAAGATAATATAAGTTGCAGACAAGCTGCATACTTCTGAGTTGTGGCACAAAGTTATAAACCTGTGAAACCAAAAAGAGATTAAAAAATAATTGTTTTTAAATCTTAACAGATACCGAGGGAAAGACGGACCACAACCGCAAGAATCCAAAAATTCATCAATTTTATACAACAAAAGCGAACTATATTGACTGACATAAAATTAGACAGTAAAAAACAAATGGGAGTAGATTCAAACATTGAATCTCTCTTCTATACCCAGTTTCAGAGTCTCATGCCAGAGCTAGGTTTAGTTTGCACAACCTTCTAAAAAAGGCAGTTGCGTTGTTCCTGCAAATTGCCACAAAAACATTAAACATGCGGCTCAAATTTATTTTAAATAATTTGAAATGAACTCAAGAAAACAGTCCAAATGATAAATGTTTTTTTTGGGGTAAATTTAACAATTCTGAATTGCCAGTTAGAACCAAGTTTAAACTTTTAACATCCAACATGAGTTGCAGTTATATGGTATAGAAAACATGAATTGCTTATTAGCATTTCAAACATTCATTTACAAATTCCATGTTCCAGTTTCAAAGCAAATATTTGTGACCATAAGTTAAGTGATTGAAAACGTATGATGAAAAAAAAAACAAAATCCATGGTTATAACACCAGTAGAGAAATTACGAAAGAAAATGTTAGTATACAACTGTCATATTTTTGTGGAAATCAAAATAAATTTCTATTGTTAAAGCTAAAATAAAGACAAGCAAGTTATATAAGTGTGTGTATACCAAAATAGAAAGGTTGCTGCAGAACTAAGTGGCTGTAGAAACTGTCAACTGATCCTAGTTTATAACATTGAACAGAAAATAAACACATAAGCAAACAGGCCATACCCTCTTAAGCTTGTATCATAATCCAAATACTGACCTGACATACAGCGCGCATGCACAATGGGGGCAATAGTGTTAGTTTTATCTGCACCCACTTTATCAAATGATAGAGTCATATAAACAGCTCCTTTAAACATCCATTTGTCTATCTCTTCACTGTACCTATCTTCAAATGGTTCCCCACAAAGTATGCATATGCACCGTGCTTCATCAGCAGGGACCATGTGTTCACAATATTCATCTGCTGATTCTGATTCTTCATCAAAATCACCAACAGCTCCTGACAATGATTCAACATTTCCATCAATCCAGTCGGAAGAACATGCAAACCACTTTCTAGAAACGCTGCTGCACTCAATCAACTCTCTCTTTTTAAAAGCATGCCAGTTCATGTGCCTCTCTAGGAGCTCTTTATGCCTCAGCCTAAAACCACACATACTGCATTGATAAGGAAGATCATTAAAAAGTCCACTTATGACTACTGGGTGGAGCTGGCGGATAATCTCTGTCTTGAATTCGGTTCCAATCAAATCTTTCTTCACTTCGGATACGGAAATACCTTCTGTAACAGAAACTGGATCAGGCTTAGCACTTTCAGAAGACTGGATATGAAACGTTGGAGATGAGCTTGGCATAGCTGATAAAGATGAACTTTTATTGGGTTCCTCAATTTCAACTGGCGTGGACAACTGGCAGGAACTAGGTGATTGCTGGCCTGTTACAGGTTCAGTAATTAATCCTTTTGCAACTAGCGAGCTCAAAAGACTCGCCAAAGGATTTGCACCAGCAACAGCAGATGTTGACTGTTTTGAGTTGCCTACTAATGTTTGAAGTGGTGGAGGAACAATTTTCGTTAAGCCTGCTACTGGATCTGCTACATCAGTGCAGGACATTTCCACAACAGAAATGGAATCTGTCAATTGTGCAGAATGGCTTCCAGATATATAAGGTTTCTTCCACACATTTAATGATTCTGGCTTACTTGAATCAGGACAACTAGAATGTTCCAGCTTATTTTCAATAACGGGACCCTTGAAGATAGCAGATAACAAATTTTGTGTGCTAGCTTGGCCAAGAATTTCTGCTATGGACAAATTTTGTTTAAGGGATTGAAGTGAACATGCAGTCTTTGACGAAACAGAACTGGTGGTTTGATGAGTTGACGATGACGGTGGAAACTTTGAGGGCAATACCCCCTGCTGTTGATGTGGAAGGTGAAGCTTCGAGTGATCTGGCCCAATAGAAGATTGAATTTGGTTGCCCTCAGATATGGCAACTGACGAATTTATGACATCTTGCACAAGGGATTTCTGATTAATTTGGCCTGCTCCCACAGAAGACTTCATACCAGATTGAGGAAAGGATATAGATTGTGGAAGAACTGTTTCTGACCTCTCATGCAAAGGTGTTCTAACAGGTGCATAAGTTTTTCTTGGGTAAGGAACCACTTTTTCTTCATGTTCACCATGTGAAAAAGAACCGTCATTTGGAACCAAATGACGGTTACCTGCTTTTTCCAAAATTGATTGCGATAGTGTTGGTATATTAATGCCAAGGGAGCTAGAGTGAATATCCAAATCATCCGGTTTGCGCAAAGCTGCACCTGTACTTTTCGTACCATCATAAAGCAATGTCCCATGTTTAGAAGCCATTATTCCATCAGATAATGACTCCTTTAAATATTCTCTACTTGCCTTTGATCCAATGTTTCCCAAGCCACGAGAAAATTCAGCACTATCATCTCCTCCCTGCATACAAAAACATTCTTAGACAAGAACAAAGCTATGAATCAACATGAATACAATGATGAATAACTTCAAGAAAACTTTTTAAGGGTACTGAAGGGGAAACACAAAATAAGGGGGAAAAACACTGACGAAGAGCAAGAGGTAGAAAAATTCCGATGTTATTCCATTAAACAAACAAAAAATTAAAAACCTGGTTGGGACAGGGCAGCTCGGCTGCCCCGCATACCCCTAGGTCACACAGTGGCAACTCTTATAGTTGTGTCAAGGCTTCCCTTCATAACCCAACTAGGATAAAGAGAAAAAAATATACACAACAACTAGATCTAAAAAGGTTTACTCAATAGATAGTGTATGAAAAAATTTCAAATTAAATACAACACTTACCAATAAAAGCTGTAAACTTTTAAAACACACTTTATAACTTAAATGCCTTGCACCACATAATCAAATAGTGGACAACATTTTCAATGACATTAAATTAAATAATACCTGGAGCGCTGGAAATTTTTTTTCTTTAGTAGATGGTTGGGCCATTTCAGAGCTATCAAGCTGTTTACCCTTTAAAGACCCAAAAAACTGAGCATCTGAAAGTTCGAGCCTGTTCACAGGCAGTTTTTTTATTGGATTTTCTGCATCTTCGGTGCCACAAATGTCTTTTCCAGAGTTGTCAAGACCGTCTGCATCTATGACACCAGAATGCTTATCATCCCAAATATAGTCCTCTTCCTCAGAGTTTTTCCAGCTCTCAGTTGCTCCACTGCTAATTCTGTTCATGATAGTCTGATCTGTGTGCTTATTTCTGTTTGCAAACACAGTTCGCGGGTCTCGTGAACTCTTATATGCATGTGAAAAATCAACCCTGTTAGTGTGACTAAGACCAGGTTTACTAAGAGCAGTTGCATGGCCTTCATGCCAGGAAGGTTTATTCACATCTTTTATTGCAACATTATCTACACCTTTTCCAGCAAAGCCTATATCTTGCGGAAGATGAGCGACCAAATCTTGATCACTTCCAAAACTTGATCCCAGGTTCATCTTGTTCAAAGATTCATTCGACCTAACTCTTTGACCATGCTGCAAATTCTCAAGGATAAGTATATATTCAACTACCAACAACACAAAACATACAAATCAAATGGCAATATACATGCTTATCATCCCATGTTCTGATCTTTCCCCCAGCAGAAGTGTTGTCAAAACCTTCTGTAATCTTATTTGGTGAAACTACGTCTCTGGAAGCCTCTCCATTTGCTCCTCTTCCCTACACCAAGCAAAGTGAGAAATCCAGAAAAATTAGGCTTACATTTCATGATGCTTTAGATTCCAAAGACTGTAAAAAAAAATTATCAGCAAGCATATGAGAAGAAACAAATTCCATAGCAGAAATCATGATAGAAAAATGATGAAAAGGATAGAAGGACAAAATAAAAATAAAGAAACAAGCATGTAATAGATGCTATAACAAAAAAGTGACATCATATATCCTTGTAACTACATAAATATTGTAACTCATAGCTTTTCATTCTCATTTTAAACAATAAGGCAAGACATTTGTACTCTTTCTCCTATAAAAATAATTAATTACCCTGCTTGATTGTTGTAGACTCTGCCGCGCATCTAAATATTTTGGATTTACATGAATGCTGTGTGGGGGTCGTTGAGGCTGACTGCCAGGCCTTGAAACAGCAGATGATGAAGAATTCACTGCAAGAAGTTCTTTCTCAATGATTTGAAGTGTGGCAGGGGGGAAAACTCCTCTCCAGGTTGCGAAAAGATGACGCATGGCAGGATGTGTTGATGGATCAACCAGCTGATAAGCCTTGCAGAATACCTTTATACCAAAAATATGCACATTAGTGGAAATGAAATGTCCCATCCCACAACCACCATAAGAAAATGAGAGATGGAGAACAATGTTAATGACAGTAGAATGCTAAAAAAAAAGTTCATCCTCCAACACAACAAGTTAAGGGGAAAAAAGGGGCAAAGATTGAATCTTATGCCATATTTAGTACTAAAAAAACAATAAACAAAAGCAACAAACCTTCGGATGAACAGGAAAAAAATGAACCTTACCTCAGGGAGTCTGCTCGCGAAATATCTGATATAATCCTTGCCAATATTCTTGACTATACTATCTAAAAGATAAAGGGACGGCAGCTTCTTCTCAGATGGAACCTGATGAAGAAGATTTAGATTGCACAATTAAAAGTCCTTCCGCAAACCATGAAAAATGCAGAGAATGCAACAAACTAGAACATCGTTCTCATAAAGAATTGAAACGGAAACAAACGGATCATTAGGGGGATATTGCATAGAACTTTCTCAAGTAAGCCAAACTATGAAGCTCTTCTCAACTCTTGTCAACTTTTACATATCAGAAAATACAGCATTGAGCCACAGATGAACTAAAAATTTCTCGCATCCATTATCCCGGAATTCAACATTGCAGCCAACTTTCCACAATGCAGATTGCCAGAAAAATATAACAAAAACATGAGGGCATACGAATGTTAGACCAAATTGCGACCTTGAACGAGAGCGTGGCGCTTACATGTGGAGTGCAAGCAAAGACTTGTTCCCCATTAGTTCATTTGATTTGACCACACACACACACACACACACTGAGAAAACTTCCGAAATCGAGAAGTAGAAGAAATAATTAGTTGCCACTCGCATTTTCTACTAAGAAGGAGCTACAAAAAGCTGAACTCATTACACAAAACAAAACCAATAGGCAATCCTTTCTTCCCAAAGATTGGTTTTTTTTTTCTTTTGTTTCTACCAACTCAACTGCTTCAAACAAAGTTCTTCAACACACAGAGTCGACCAAAAATAATAGACCTCGAGTATGTTGGCGCAGATGGCGGCGGCGATGCCCTTGGCAGCCGGGATATTC
>JAVDBV010002188.1:0-14724 GCA_032619315.1 Piper longum
TTAAATCGGCCGATTCCGCACGGAATCGGCCTTTCGTGCATCTATGCCTAAAACTAAAAGATGAGGAGAAATCCACTCCCCTACCTTTTCCTTTAATGGAGAGGATTTGTTGTATCAAACGGTATAGCAATTTTTTTATTGGTTTTAATCTCCTCAATTAGTGAAATTTAAAAAAATAACCTTAATTTGAAGATATTACATAATTTTGTTAATTATGACCGATGACAAAAAAAAAAGTTTGTGGTAACATTTGATATAACAAATCATTTCCTTTCGTGCATTACCCTCATTGTAGATTTTTAGCTAATAAAATCTCAAAAAATAGCATAAATTTTCTAACTAACAACAAAACTAATTGTAGATTTTTTACTAATAAACTATCTTTTAAAATAAGAGTAAATCTTCTAATCAACAACAAAACTAAAATCAAAACAAATAGGCAATCCATCAAATCATAAAATTATTATTTTATATATGCATACCACACATATACAAAACAAAATTATATTTTTAAATATCATTTTTTTCTCTTTTCTTTCCTCCAAATATTTTTCCACTTAATTAACTTGTACAATGCCTGTGCATTACGTGGGTATCTTGGCTAGTTTAATAAAAGAAAAACTCAATACTAGCCTTCGATTAAAAATAGGATATTCAGTCAATTAAAATATACTAAAAATTAAATAAAAATAAAAATACCTCATTCTTCAAAGGGTTACGAGTTTGAAACCAACTAATATTAATTTATAACTTCCTATAAAAAATAATAACAAAAATACCTCTCACTACATAGGGTTAGGAGTTCAAATCTAGCTAATCTCAATTTTTAACTTTTTATTGACAAGATTCAGTGCACTTGTCTTAAAAAAAATAATAAAAAAATTAAAGTATTATAATATATCTTCTTATTCAATTAGAATCAATGTGCAAAGTCAATCAAAATTTATATCTAATATGTTATAATATTATAATTTATCTCATTAATGAGAATTTACGTATAAAATTAAAATTTATCCATAATTTAAGTTGAGTATAGCAAGACAGCTTGCCTAATTGAGCACCCTTCTAATAAAGAACCCGTCACGGGGGTATATTTAATAAAAATATACGTTAATATGACAAGTTATCATTTTTTTTAAAAAAAATAGTAGATATGTATTTAAATTTCATGATTAAATACAATGGTTATATAGAAAATATTTTAAAAAATTATAATTTTATGTTTAAATAAGTGATATTCTTAATTTAAGTAGGAATTAATAAGTAAAAAATTTAATTTGAGTAATTTTTTATTATTTAAATGAACTTTATCATTTTCTTTGAGATTTTAAATTCAAATACAATTATACTTTAAGTTTTTTCTAACAATGAATAACAATACATAAATATATAAAATCTTAGATTTTGCAAGATTCCTAAGTTGAAAAATATACAAATATCTAAAATTAAATATGTATTATTGAGTAACAAATTTTACTTCGAGTAACATGATTATTAATTCATAAGTAAAAAAAAATTAAAGCATATGAAAATTTTTAAATAATAATAATATTATTAATAAAAATATTAAATTGAGTATCGATAAGCTCATAGAGCTAGCATTAGAGTCAAACACAATGAGAAAACTGAAACACATGAAAAAAATTAAGGCTAAAAAATCATATAAAATGTAACGACTTTATTCCTACTTTTACAGTTCAATATTTATGGTAACAACTATACATCAGAGAATATTTCGTGTTCGAATTGAAGCACCGGATGCATCTTTAGCATTCACGTTGGTACATTAATATACCTCTTAATGCAAATAAAAGGAAAGGTAAAATTGTCAAATTTTATTTGTTTCTCCTTAAATTTCCCATAACAATTTTCTTCCTCTTTTTTCATGAATTTTACATCAGCATACCCTTTGATCGTAATTAGGGGTATAAACGAGCTGAGCCGAGCCGAGCCGAGCCAAGCAGGGGTGTGGTTGAGTTTGACTCGATATAAAATGAGCCGAGTCAAGCTTTAATGTAAACGAGTCGAGCCGAACTTGTCAAAAATTTATAGTGTTTGAGCTTGATTCGAGCCGAGCTCGAGCCGAGCTTCAGCCGAATACGAGCATAGCAAATGTTTATGTTCTCGACTTATATAGGATCAAATTTTTTTTTGAACACTATATAAGTTAAATGTGACCTCCATAGTATCTACGAACCGAACCGAACATTTTTTCGAGTTTGAATACATCGAGTTCGAGTTTCGAGCCGAGCCGAGCCAAGCCGAATACTTCCTTGTTCAAGCTCTATTCGTTGTTCAACGAGTTTATCTATTTCGAGCCGAATATTTTTTCGAACATAAAATTAACGAGCGCGAATCAAGCCAAACTGAGCCGAACGTAAAAAGCTCGTAAGTAGGCTTGGCTCATCTCCCCCTAATCGTAATTCCTAAGTACAATTATTTAAAACTAATTAAATAGCTTGCATTTCTTATTACTGTATGTCTCGATCTTCCACCAAATTAACTGTGATAGAGTAACTTATCTCTTCCCGATGACTTCTAAAACGATTAGCTACTTGTCACTTCACTGCTTTTTATATAAACAGGGGGCCCTGATATTTTCTGGTAGCTAGTGCATTGGCACTACCGGGGACTAGCACCCCCCTTGCCCCTTGCACTCATTTTCTTCAATTTCCAAACCCATACTGTTGTCATACTGCTTATCATATTCCTTTCTCCATGCCCATTGCAACGACCTGATAGGGAAGTTAAGTGTAAGCAGTTGCCTACATTTTGGTTTATATATAAACATTGTAATTCATACAAGCTAGTAAGTGACGTGGGTTATTAGTGAGATCAATCACATGAACAGCTTTGGTCCAACTTTTTAGCATGCTAGATCAATTCCACCATGGAATATTGTGTGACATCTGGAACATGCTCTTGATCAGAATGACCACACGAAGTTCCTTTGTGGCTTTGGATGCATGGACGGCTATAAACTTTCAGATAAAAACAACCGAAACAACTAAAAAACAAAGAGGATTCAAAGTGGCCACTCCACTACAACTTGGTTGCCTCTCCACATCATGCAATTGGTCGCCTTTTGGGTGCCTATTCTCTCACACTTATCACTCTCCCACACCAGTGAACTGCCACCCTTTATCTTATAACTTGCTTGTCTGATATCTTCCCTTTCATTTCATGTCCATATATGGTCCTATATAGATCCTTTATTTGTGCTCATCCATATGCTATAGAATTTTAAGGTGTGTAAAGTGGGAGTGGTTCATGGAATGACACATCCTGCTACATGCTACATTGGATAGCATTAGCTGCAAATTTAAGATTAGTGAAGAACAATGACGACATGTTGCACTACCAAGACTGTGGGTGTTAAAGGGGATGTATATGATCTATATGAAAATGATATGATATGTGCGTGTGATGCAACATGTTACAGTGTTCTCTGTGGATTTTATGTTAGTACTTGTAATATGCACCAGTCGTTTTGGACTTATCATTGTGACTTTCATGTTGCCTTCTCATGAAGTCAAAAGCCATTTTCTTCCAGAGTGTTTTAACTAAATTGATTAACATATTTTTGTGTGCAATATATAATTTATTTTTTCTTCTTTTAATTGTGAATTAGTACTGATTACCCATTTTTTAAATAGCTCCAAATCTTTTGGAGCCGATTAAGTTTCATGAATCTTCCACACAAATGGTTCCACTTGTTGGTCTTTGTATTTCTAGTTTCATCTTTATATGAACAAAACTAACCTCTTAAGAAATTAGTCTGTGGCCATATTCCTCCTATAATTCTTCCTTTCCCCTTTCCTGCATTCCATTTCCGTCCTTTCCTCATAAAGAGAAGACAACTCTATCAGTACACAACAACTTGCTGCACAAGATGCTAGCTTAAAGTTCTCGTACGTAAAGAAGATATTCTCCATCCTTGGTTCCAAGCTACCTGCTTTTATTGTCTTTTTAACTTTTATTCTTTCCCTTGAACAGCTTTGTTGGTAATTACCATATGAATATGAATCATATTGCTCCAAGTTGCTGTAAAAATGTTGCTTCAACTTTATGGCAAATGATAAAATAAACTTGCCCTCAAAAGCACTGGTAGTTTACAGATCAAACTAGTAGGAAGTAGTTTATCATTTTCAAATGCCATGATAAGAAAAAAAAAAACCAACCACTTGATGATCTGAAAGGCGAAAAGATCATCATGCCTTCTGGGCCAAGTACATATAACAATACTATTTTAATTCCATGATGAAGGTTCAAGAACATTTTCTTAACCCCACCTCAAATGACATCACATAGATTGCAATGACCATATTGTTGTATATATATTAGTGGAGCATAGACACTGCTAGCCATCTCCAACCTTCAAAGAACAACTAGTAGCAACACATAGGAAGGAAGAAGATTATAATTGGCATAGGGAAGGAATGGCTCTGGAAGAAACCAAGAAGGGTCCATGGACAGAGCAAGAAGACATGAAATTGGTATGCTTTGTGAGCTTGTTCGGAGAAAGGCGATGGGATTTCATCGCCAAAGTATCAGGTTTGAGGTGCAGGTGGGGCATCTAGAGACAAATTAAGATGAAACCAACATGTAGAAAATTGATGTTAGATAGGTAGGATAGTGGTATCAAGGGAGAGATAAGCAGGGTATTATGAAGTTTTAACCAATTGATTTTGTTGTAGGTTTAAATAGAACAGGGAAGAGTTGCAGGCTGCGTTGGGTCAATTACTTGCACCCTGGTCTTCAAAGAGGCAAAATGACTCCACAAGAGGAGCGCCTTGTTCTTGAGCTACACTCCAAATGGGGCAACAAGTCTCCCTTGTCTTCCTACTTTCTCAATAATTCTTATAATCTCAAAGAGTTTTGATGTTAATAATTTTGAATATCATCTTCTTTCAATAACTATTATAGCTGGTTTCTTAGGTGGTCAAGGATAGCCAGGAAGTTGCCTGGTAGGACAGACAATGAGATCAAGAACTACTGGAGGACACACACGAGGAAGAAGGCTCAAGAAATGAGGAAGAGGAACACGATGATCTCATCTTCGTCTTCTTCGTCCTCCCTTTGCAACATCAATTCATCGTCATCGATGTCGGCAACCACCGAGGCATCAATGGACTCGTTTCCATATGACCTGCATTATGTTAAGAGTGATCAGAACATAGGGAAAAACAAAAAGGGTGATGGTGGTGCTTCTAGTGCTGCAAACCTTGTCAATGGTCCTGGTGAATGTGAACATAAAGAAGAAGATGCTTTCAAAGCTTATCCCATGGAACAAATATGGAAGGAGATTGCTTCCACTGAGATGGTGAGTGGGGCACTTCTTGATGAGAATTTCAGATTTGATGGGGGAACTTTCCCTGGTACTCCAATGGACATACCCTCACCTATATGGGATTATCAGAGCTATGAAGAGTTTGAGTACCCAGTGTCGAAAATGAATGAGGAAGAGCTCAACCTCTGGTTTCCAACTGATGCCCATGTTTTCAATAACCAACATGGAGATAACAAGTGACTTACATCATCTTAGCCATTCATGCATTAATCTGTCTGCTAAAAGCTACCATGGTTTTCTTCTTGTGTTTGAGTATGTATCTATTTTTGAGTGGTAGGTAGTGCTTGTGACTAATTGAGGTATACATCATCGCTCTTGCGCATCCAATCATGTGAATTAGTTAGGACTTGCAGAATGTCATACAACGAACACTCCACATGCATTGCATGGGCTGTGTGTTAAAGCTTATACAATATAGCTCTGTCTACATATCGATTTCACCGTTTTCATCATGTTATGGATACCAACCCTAGATATCAACTCTCTCTTGCACCTAAAAACAGCTTATAAAAGAAAAGGTACACTAATTTAAAACCCCTTCAATATATTTAAAGCACTACTCAAAGCAAGAGCTCCGTCAAGTTTTCAACTCCATGAGATTGACTTAAAATTGAATTGTCTTGCATAAGCATTACAACAGCTGCAAGGAGTTGACGATTAGATGTAAAATTCTTGGGGTAACTAACATCATCTAACATATAATTATACATTTCTTATAAGAAAAACTAACTCGATGAGAGAATACAACACTTAATCTTGACGAAGCTGACTCTGTACATAACCAAGCGGGCCAGGTTTCTAGATTTTGCTTCCATAGATAACAATGGTGGCCTCCTGCATTAGATAAGCATGCAGTAAATGATACAGTTCAGACATTTTTGCCTGTTATCAGAACCAATAATATCTACAAGAACAGTCTTTAAACACAGCACAAATTAAAAACCAGGTTCAAATTTCACACAATTTAAGTTCATGATTTATACACAGTCCATACTGACTGACAATTATCTCTAGCACAATGCTTACTTTTCATGTAAATCATGGGGAATGCTTTCGTATGTGACCCGGTTTTGACAGGTTTGGCCAAAGGTTTTCAGACAAGTAGGAACAATAAAGATATGAACAATTTTAAATAAATGATAGAAAGGGGCGAGGTGAGTACCTTTGCAAGGATCCTTTTATTTAAGTCGAATCAGTAATTGAAGCAAGGCAAGTTAACATAAACAGATAAGTCCTATAGGATCATTATGATATAGTGAGTAGCAATGGAAACTCCCTATGAAATAAGAGGGTGCTTGTACAAGGCTAACATGAAGTTTTTTTTTTTTTTTTTTTTTTTTTGTAGGGGACAAGAGGTATCGGACAACCAAATTGGTTTTGTCTTGATAGGTTCCAAATGGTTGAAATAATACCTTTGAGCTGGATGAATGGGAAGACAGGTAGCGGAAATTAAAATGAAGTACAAAAAATATTCCTAGATGATTGAAGAAGGCCAATGGATGTGGTGAGCAAGTAGAGCATTCACCAATGCTGTGATTTGAAGAGGAGAAGAGAAAGGTACTAATCAACTAGAATGAAGACAATGAAAAGTTATACAATTATTTAAATATGCAGATGTGGATAATGATGTGTGACCAGACAAATAGACAAATATAAGATGCATATCCCCAACCAATATTAATTGCAAAATGATGAATAGCATTAACCATGATGGTTATAAACAGTGCAGCTGAAGAAGGTCCCCAATCAAGGTATTTCATTACCTCACTGGTCTTGCCAGCAATTCCCAGGAAACAGAAAAATCCTTTTGATGCCAAAATAGAAGAATTGTGCCCATTAGCTCCATGGATTAGATGACATTCATTATGAATTGATTAATTCCAGGAAACTTTCCAACTCTTCATCTTCTTTGACAACCTGCACCACTCACAAGCAAAATATATATAAAATATCATGAAGGTGCAAATTGTATCCATATCCTTCACAAAAATATTTCCGCTATTGCAGGCACAGCACTAATTTAGCAATTGGGTTGAAATAAGTAAATTGTTTAGGACATTTCCATAAGCACAGAGCAAATAAACATCAGTAATAATCAAGTCTTTAACATAATGCCCGCTATCCAAGCTTTGCTAATATATTGCAGTTCATACCTCAACGGGAGTGTCCTCAGGTAAACCTATTTTGGAAAGAAAGTTTTGGCCCACACGAACCCAGTCAATCTTTTCATAAGCGCTTTGCCTGCAGTCATTGACATTGTTTCCATGTCTATCTTCATGAGCCAGTAAATCCTGATGCTCATAGCAATTGCCTATCCACAAAAACAACTTTCTAGCCCCTCCTTCCTCAGATTGTATACCTGAAACAAGAACGAGAACTACAGACTCTCGGTTTAAATTTTCTGTTCTAAAATTTTCCATCTTTTGCAGATCAGGCCAGGAATATGCAATAGGAACAAGCTTAGCACTTCTGGTCTCATTATCATTCATTTCACACTGCTTGGACAACTTGTCAACATGAAACTGTACGACCTCTTTTCCAACTAAAGAATCTTGTTCCATAGAACTTTGACTGTAGTTAGGTTGAACATTGATGTCAGCATTTTCATCATCCCGAGTGCATGGATCAAAAACTGAAGAAAAAGTTGCCAACTTCGAAGGTGAGAAATTCCCCATTTGGTCAGAAACGCTAAAAGTTTCACTCTTTCCAAGCAGGGGAAGTGTTTTAGGGTAAGGCAACAAACAAGAATCGGCACTTAGAGATTCCAGATTGCTTACCAAATGGTGAGGAGAACTGGATGAGTCACTAATAACAGAATATGCAGGAGATGGAGAAGGTGAAGAAGCAGTTGAAGATGATAACATAGGTGAATCGGAACCAGATTTGGAGTTAGCACTTGTGTCAGAAGTTAACGAACTAGATGGAGAAATAAGTTCGTTCTTATTAACATCCGCATCTTTTGAATCTACCCTAATCGTGGAATCTGAAAATACACTAGACAAAGAAGCTCTGGACATCCATTCCTTTACACTCCCAGAGACAAATTTGCGCCTCAGTATACTCCAATTGCTTTCTCTAGCTGGGACCAATGTCTCCTGCCCAACTCCAGTAGTTGAAGAAAAAGGTGGAACAATACCTCCTGTCATTGCTTTATGAAAAAGGTCAAAATCCTCATCATATGAGTCTATCTTTCTTCTGCCAATACCAACATTAACAACAGATTCCACCTGATTCTTCTTCGCCTGTTTTGAATTTTCGGAATTATTAACAGAAACAGAAATGCTCCAAAAACTGTCCCAAAACTCTGAAGGCTCTTGCCCTTCTTCAACAGTTATGACTGGTCCCTGAACCCTTTCATATCGAACAACCTGAAAAGCAACAGCTTTTGCGTCCCTCTCCATGACAGGGTCACAATTCTCTCCAATCCACACAAAAATGGCTGAAGGAACATGAACAATAAATGCCCCTCTAGAGTCCAAAGCTGATAGGGAAGGGTCATTCAACAATTTGGGCACTAGATGAAGAGGATCATAAGGGGAATGTGGTGCCATCCTAAACATCCTCAACAAGGAACTAGGGCTTAGAGGGATAGCATGAACTCTCTTTTGACATTGAAGCAATTGACATGCAAAACCCATATTGGGATTAGCTATTCCTCTTGCGGTTTTGACACACTTAAATGCATCATCAAAGCTTCGACCTTCTCTCCACATGAGATATGCAATCACCAAAGAAGTTGAGCGAGACACTCCCTGGCAACAATGAACAAGAACTCGACCACCTTGCTCTCTAACATCTTCAAAGTAGTCAAAAACATCATATAAAATGCTAGTTATGTCCTCTGATGGGCTATCCTGCAACCATAAGGTTTTGTACACAAGGTCTGCTTTAAAGTACTCAGGGCATACAAAGCCAACACAATTGAGAACATGGGTAATACCATGTTGCCGGAGAATCTCCCTGTCTCGTGCAACAGCAGTTCCGCCTAGATAAATATGTTCAGCAACCTTTGAACATTCCTTGTCAAAGAAGGCAATCTTGTCCCTGACAATTGTCTCATTTGGATCTGAATTTTGTTGAAATGATGATAAGTCCAGCTTCAACCCTTTACTTAGGCCACTAGGAGTTGGAGGATGATGCCACTCTCCAATGTCATCAGAGCCTGCTTTGGGCCACTCTTCTAAGTTGTTCCTGGTAATGGATAAAGGCTGCAATGGAGGCAAGCAAGGACGTCCCTTTGATTGATGGTTGGTACGAGGTGTGAGAGGAACAGGAAAGCGCCGGGATCTGGCAGCATTACTTTCAGTGTTATCCAAACATTCTTTTCCATGCTCAGCAGACAAACGCGAAGACCATGAAGCTGAACGCCAGTATGTTTTGCGCCCTGGCGGCAGTGGACATGGAGCAGCAGACATAGCAGAGACGGAAGGATCGTCATCCTCACCCATATTGTCTTTTGACTCTTTATCTCAAGCAGATACTTCCATACGCACACAAAAATCCTTATTTTGTGAAAGGGAATGTCTAAAAACTAACTGCAGAGGCCCCTCAATTCATAAAAGTCCAATCACCAACCGCTTACATCACAATGTATCTTGAATAATGATTTCTGTATTTGCAACAAGATACATGAGAAAGGAGATGGCCTCTGCCCACAAACATGGCCTTGAATCAAATACAAACACCCAATAACAAATCACATACTCTATAGTCTATACACATATACACAAGAGAGAGAGAGAGAGAGAGAGAGAGAGAGAGAGGGAGAGAGTCATATATCGACTATCATGATATGTTCTAAATAAGTAAAAATAGAGCGGCACAGATTAAAGTTTACTACTATGCAGAAAGCAGTAGAATATTAAATAGAAAAGTGCCGCAGATCAGGTCAACAGATAAAGTACATGGGCCAAAATCCCCGCTTTCTCCAAGAACAGCTACTTATCACGAAAGAGCACCGGTAGTTCAAGTACCAACCCACAATATTCCATCCAACACCACATAAAAATCAGACCTTTGCAATAAGCATAGATCACAATCGCAAGAAAACCATGCATCACCCCCACTTCAAAGCTCAAACACAAAAATAATAATAATAATAATAATAATTAACAAAAACTCGGATAAATTCCCAAAAACACGCATCCAAACTTCAGAAAGTATCATCAAACGTCACATATCACTATAAAACAACATTTATAAAACAACAGTGAAGTTTCCAGAGCAAAACCTGAAGCAAAAATCCTACTCTTTCTCATGATTGCAGTCGACCATTAGGAAGAGTGGAACTGGAAACGAAGTGGGAAGCGCTTGGAGAGTGGATTCGAGCAGGAGAAAGGCTCGAGCTTTTTTCCTCACAGAGAAAAAAGGTGATGGGGGAAGATGGACCAGGATGGGAAGTGGAAGAAAAGTCAAGGGTGGAAAAGTCCGACCAAACCAAGAGATGCTGGGTTAGAATATTTGACCATGGTTAGGTTATTCTGCTAGCTAGTTGAAACAAATTTTAAAATAAATAAAAATTTACATATATATAAATAAAATTATGTATATATATATATAAATTAAATTCAAAATTGTATTTATAATTATATATATATATATAAAAGTTTATACATATACATATTGTCACATGTTCTTTACGTATTTTACAATATTATGGTTTACTTCTTATTTACAAAAATATTAGTTTTGCATTGAAATATTTTAATTAGGATCCACCATGTGTCTTATAATTATTTAGAGTATTACTCTTTATTTTCTATTAATAAAATCATAGTATGTAACAATTAGACCCTATTATAAATTTTACAATTCTTAAGTAAGTAGAATTTTTTAATTAATAAATTGATGAATATCAATAGATTAATTAATGATAATATATAGTGATCATAAATAAACACATGTCGTCACGGGTCTTGTTAGTATTTTACAATATCATTTTTATTTCCTATTTATAGAATTATTAATTTCTTATTAAAATCTTTTAATTAGTCATCTAACTATTTTCCAATATTATATTTTATTTATTACTATTAATAAAATTATATTGAATAATAATTTTACCCTTTTATTGATATGAATAGAAATAGAAAATTTAAATCATTTATAATTAGATCCTATTTTAAATTTGGAAATTCTTAACTAACTAGGTTTTTTAAATTGACAAATTGATAAATATCACCAGAATAATATTTTAATATTTTTTTAAATAAATATAATAGATAAAAATATAAAAATAAATACTACTATAATACACATAAAGCATCATAAATAAATATTATAGACAACGTTTTTCATTAAAGTGTATTAAATTTTAATTAAATTTAAATCTATGTAAAAGTCTATGTCGCTTGAAAATAGTTAAAATATAATAATAATAATACCAGTTAAATATCATATAATACAACGCATCGCTCAAGCAACTAGTTAAAAATTAAAAGTAAATATGGTTTAATTTTTTACTCCATAAATACTCGTTCTAAAAATAAAACTCAATCTATTAGCTCAATTTAGTTGGGTGTCTGCACTCAATAAATTCTTGGTTGGAATTGTATTCGTAGTTCAATTGTAGCACTTGCTAACTAATTAAAGATAAATTATTGCTGTTTATAATTTGATGAAGCCTGATTTGAACCGATGTAATCAAGCTTTGACTTTAAAATTAGATTAAACTTAACATTTAGACCGGGCCACATTTACAAGTCTACTTAACTTCTTATTTTATAAAGAGGGAAATTATTCTTACACATTTGTGTATTTTCTTCTTACTTTAAAGCATGAGATTATTATTGATATGCAATATAATGACAAAATTGAGATCTTTCTAATTTTCCGTATTAAAATTCAGTACAAGTTTTATTGAAAGTAAGTAGTGATTAATAAAATTCAAGAAACCAGCAGGTATTGCCATATTAAAATTTATTGAAATCGTGTGCTTCAACAGCATTGTAGTAAGACAAGAAATTGATATTAATTAATTGTCGTGTGTTGATTTTATCTGATGAATATTTTCTAGGGTCACGATGTTTTCTGGAGTCTAAATTGATAATCATAGTAATTTAATAAAAGTTATAATAAATTATAATTAAACCGTAATAAATATATTAAACTCTAATCACTAGGATTATCAATAACCTTTGTAGGAAATATCATTACCCTATTTACTAAATTGGTGTATTTTTTCAACATAGAAGGAAGTAAGCAGGTGAGGATTTTCAAAAACACTGACTATTTAAAACCGATGGAAATTTATGCACTAAACTAATCGTAGAAGAGTATTGGTCAACAAGAATATTAGGAAGAAACAAGCGTGGATACTTTAATAATTCATATTTTGTTATTATATAGATAAACTTGGGCATGGATATATATTAGGTTGTCTTAATCAAAGGACCATAAAGAACAAGGCCAATAATACACAACGAGTCTACCATTGTTGACCATTTTATGAAGTGGGGATCAAGTATGATAATTCGAATCCCAATAATTATAAAATGTGGTTTAAAAAGATATAGTTAGGTTTGCTTTAGATACGATGCTAAGTGGTGTGATGGGATGGAAAGAAAATATATTTTGCCATAATCCTTAAATGAGTCGAGGTCTAATTCGTGAATATTATGAAATGAAATGAATTGAATTGGCAAGTGTCATTAATACATTTCTTTTTTTATAACAATTAATGGTTTTTTCTACTTAAATTTTCAAGACAAAAAAGCCCACCATACAATGCAAAACTTAACAAATTACCTCATTAGAATCATTAAAGGTTGGCACAAGATAATTATTAATCGAGAAACATGGACGAGGTCATTATCAGCATCCACCCGGATCAAATAATTGAGATTTGAGAATTGATAAAGTCATATTCATGGTAAAATTAGATAAATGAAAAAAAATCATTTTCTTAAGCATGATGAAATTAGCAATTCTACAATAACCTGCCATGCAGATGGTAGGTAGGTTGCTCTTCCTCATCGGGAAGAGCAGGATCCTTTCCCTTAGCTTGTCTATTGGGAGGCGCCTTGGTTTGATCGAGCTTCAAGGTCGGTAATGGCGAAATTTGGGGATGATCGAATCAAAGGAGAGCATGGGCATGGGAAGGTTCAAGACGAATGGAATCACAGCAAATATCCGAGAAGAAAAGAGAACAAATTTGTATGTGAAATTTTTAGAATATCCTTCACTAAGTATGAGTGTAAACAAGTCAAGCCTGTTCGCGAACTTCTTGCGTTCGGCTCAGTTCGGCTCGTGCTCGCGCTCGTTAATTTTATGATCAAAAAAAATACTCGACTCGAAATAAATAAGCTCGTTAAACAACGAGAGCTTGAGCAAAAGAATCCATGACTCGGTTCGACTCGAAACTCGAATTCGATAGGTTCAAACTCAAAAAAATGTTCGATTCAACTCGGCTTGTAAATATTATCGAGGTCACATTAAACTTATATAGTGTTTACATTTTTTTTTTATCTAATATAAGTAAGCACAAAAACACTCGCTAAGCTCGAGCTCAGCTAAAACTTAACTTAAACTCGACTCGAACTCAACTCAAACTAAACCCAAACACTATCAATTTTAGATAAGTTCGGTTCAGCTCGTTTATATTAAAGCTCGACTTATTTACATTAAAACTCGGCTCGACTCATTTTATATCGAGCCAAACTCAAGCGTACCACTATTCGGCTCGACTCGTTTACACCCCTATTCAGAAGCTCACTATCGTCGTTGATAGACTAATACTAAACCAATGGAATTACAGCAATGCCCTTCAAATGTACTAACTAACAACTAACTTTGTCCACTTCCTATCCTTTCTCAACGACTCACCTCTGCTCATTCGTATCAACAAATCTCCTTCATTGGGTAGTCAGACTAAGACATCATCCTAGGAGTTGAGAACAATTGGATTTCAGAAGAAAGATGGAAGCTATACCATAATCTACACCAGAAATGACAAGGTTTCCCGATCTACAAATGTGCTGCAGCATGCTCTGGGCGGTGAGTGAACTCATAATCCAAGTGAACAAATGCGCGTTCGATCTCCGGCAACAGCTCAAGCTTCTCCTGCAATGACTCGCCGATATCGTGAGCCTCCCTCAATGGCATATCAGACGGCAAGACGATGTCAACCTCAACAAAGTAGTGAGATCCAAATGTGTAGGCTCGGACAGTATCAAGGTGTCTGATGGCCTTGTGATGGTTCCAACAGAGGTATGTGAGCTTTTGTAGATACTCCGGTGCAGCTGTCCGGCCAACCAACGAGTTCACATTCTCTAACACCGTTGCTGACCATGTTCTAATTGTGTATAAAGCCAACTGTTGCATTTGCCAAAGCAGAACATCAAATACAAGTTCAAAACCATTAACATGTTTTCAAG
>JAVDBV010002189.1:0-15666 GCA_032619315.1 Piper longum
ATATATATATATATATATATATTGAAAACGAAAGATATTCACTGAACAAAGAAAATTACCCGTCACACACTAAGCTAGGGAATAAGAAAACGATTTTTCAACTCTTCGGATCCATCTCAAAGTCACTTGAATTTTCACAAAGAAATGATAAAATAGGAGAATAATATTTTACTGATTTTCCTTTTTTTTTCTAACCAAATACATGAGAGAAAATAATATGAAAAGACTAATAATTTGTTATAAGACCTTACAATGAATAAGGCCTAATAAGTTCAAGCGAATCACCTACCTATTAAATACCTTCTATTGTTATTTTAAGAAAAAGTGAGTATAGTTACATCTAACTTTTTAACTATTTATTAGGTTTTATAGTCAATATTGGTTGTAAGATCCTACATATAATCTACTTTTATAAATAAAAGTAGAATTTAATACTGACCTAATATTAAAAATAGGAGAATTAACCAATTAAAATATAAGAAAAATTTTAAAAATATAATAAAATATTTCTTGCATAGTGTTAAGGGTTCAATTATTGCCAACCGCAATTCCTTTAAAAAAAAAAACCTTCCATGGTAGAAAGTCTCGTGTTCAAATACAAGTAATCTCAATTTTTAACTCTTTACAAATAAGAGTATGTTTAATTGCCTTGAAAAAAGAATATGATGAAAAAAATAAGTATGATTAATCGTTTCATTTAAATAAGATATATTTTTAAAGTTAATCACAATTTATATCTAAGATATTAAATTATTACTGTATATCTTATTATTCAATGAGAATTTATTAATAAAACTAAAATTTATCAAGTATGCCTAGTTATTTTTCATAGGAAAACATTTTTTTTTCTTAATTCCTTTTCGTTTTCTCATAATCTATCAAACCGAACACCCTAGGCATAAATGAATTAACAACCATTGTTATGCTGTCTCTGCATGACTTGCCTTGTTCACGTCGTCACTCATATCAAGCGCTTTGAAGACAGATTAATAAGACAATATAGATAGATTGGTTACATACGCATATAGCAGGCACCAAATTTTCATAAACTACTCCAGCACGGGGATCAATCTTGTACAACAATGAAAGCATATTCCATGGCAAAATGGGTATCGACATATATCTTGCCGGCTAGATGGATGAATATTGACGCAATTTGCTAAACAATTTGTCACCGTGCATACTATTATGGAGCAGCTGTTCATGATCATAAAGCTCATACCATGTCTTGTGGTCATCCCCATGGCTTGCCTCACAAGTGCCTTGCTCCATACCAATGACACAAGCAAACCTTCCCTGCCTGCTTTAAAGTCCCAACTCGAGAGCAGTGCTGTTCTTACCTCATACCAATGATTGGGATGGAGTTGTGTGTGGTCCTGCTTGTCGCTGAGTTTTGGGTCTAAAACCTGCAAAAGTGCGGCTTGAAGGGGACACTCTCCCCGCACATTGGGAATCTTAGCTTGCTTAATAGGATCATGTTTCAAGAGAATAAGCTCCAAGGTCCTCTTCCTCGAGAGCTTGGTCACCTCACACAACTCGTAGAACTATATGTTAGCTACAATTTGTTGCAAGGTGAGGTTCCGGGCAATCTCTCATAATGATCTATGCTTGAAACCACGGATTTGAGTCACAACCAGCTTGGTGAGGCGTTCCCCGTGGAACCTCACATCTTTTCCCAGTCTCATGCTTCTGGTTCTTAATTGGAACAATTTTAGTGGGTCTTTCTCGCCATCTTTTGGTAATCTATCATCTCTTAAGTAACTTCATTTTGTTGGGAACAAATTGAGTGGAGGCATTCCTTTTGAGTTAGGCCGATTACAAGGATCTACATTACTGGCACTAGCATCCAATCACCTCTCTGGAGTGATTCCATTGTCTCTCTATAATGTCACCTCACAATGAACCGACTAGAAGAAAGGCTTCACCCAGACATAGAATTAATGCTTCTAAACCTTCAATGGCTTGATCTTCTGACCAACTTGGTAGGCTTCATCCCCATGACTCTAGCAAATGCTTCAATTCTATCAGCCTTGGAGAGATTGGTTTTCGTTGGAGAATACCTGACAATTTCGGCAAAACTAAAAGGGCTTCAACCGCTTGAGTTATCAATGAACAATTTCATAGATGATTGTAACTTCAACAGCTTATCGTCTTCGACGAATTGCACCGTCTTGGAGGAGTAATGAGAATACTTTCACTGCCCAAATACCTGGGGTCAATATCCAATCTCTCAACCCATCTTTCACTGGGTTGGACTAATCTACATGGTAGCATTCCCATGGAGATTGGCAATCTTGTAGAATTGGAATTCTTGATTCTTGAGAGGAGCTCCCTCACTGGTCACATTCCGGCTGGAATATGGAACCTTCCTAGGCTTCAAGTACTTAGCTTGGGCACCAGTAATCTTTTGGGTACTGTTCCATCATCATTTTGCAATAATAGCCGACAATTGTTTTTACTTGTGTTGGGGCCAAATTATCTGGAAGGTTCAATACCTGCAAGCATTGGGCAATGTGGAAGGTTATCAATACTAGAACTTAGGGGAAATAGATTCAATGGTTCTGCAACAAGAGAAATATTCTCCATCCCAGCCTTGACTAGATATCTTGGGTTTTCATTTAACTCTCCAAGTGGACCACTACCTCCGGAAATTGGTCAGATGGTAAGCCTTGGTACCTTGAATGCTGAAAATAACAAATTCTCAGGTGACATTCCTCCTTCATTAGGATCCTGCAGAGGTTTAACTAAGCTTTATTTGGGTAACAATGCTTTTCAAGGTGCAATTCCATCTTCTTTTGATGGGTTGAGTGCACTACATGAATTAGATGTTTCATGCAACAACTTATCCTGTTCTATTCCTGGATATTTGGAAAGCTTCAAGTACTTGTACCTTTTGAATATTTCATTCAACAACTTGGAGGAAGGAGTTCCAAAAGGAGTCTTTCCTAATTCTAGTGCTGTTTCATTGTTGGGAAACAAAATGATTTGTTGTGGTCCGGCTAATTTGCGCTTAAAGCATGCCCATCAAAAACAATGACTAAGCAACAAGCTAATCAAGTTATAACCGTTCTAAATCTTGTTGCTTGTGCTTTCATCCTCGTCTTAGTGATCACATTCATCATATTCTTCAGTTATAAGAGAGGCCGGAAACAAAATTCAACGTGATTAAGCACTTTTCCTACCAAAATATGTATTTTAGAAGAAGTTTTGGAAGGTGTCCTGCCATGATCTTCAAATGGCCACGAAAGGCTTTTCTGGTGAGCATTTGATTGGCAAGGGAAGATTTGCATCTGTTTACAAAGCAACATTTGAAGGTAAATTAAGAGTTGTTACGGTAAAGGTATTGAACAATCAAGTGAGTGGATCTTCCAATGCATTCTTGGTTGAATGCAAAACCTTGAGAAAGATCCGGCACCGAAACCTTGTAAGGATTTTGACATAATGTGCTAGTATGGACCATGAAGGTAACATATTCCCAGCAAATTTGTTCATATATTTGGCTAATGGAAGCTTGGGCAATTGGCTGCACAACGAAAAAAGCAACCAAGAAGAAGTAAAAGACTTGCATGTAGTTCAAAGATTGAATGTGGACATTGATGTAGCTACAGTTTTGGATTATCTCCACATTCAGCGTGACAAGCCAATTATTCACTACGACTTGAAACCATGCAATGTTCTACTTCACACTTGAGCGGTAGGTAACCTGGCTAAGGCACCGCTAAACGTCAACAAGTTCATCGCAGGATCCAAGTGGCTCAGTTCTAGTGAAAGGCGCAACCGGGTATGTTCCTCGAGGTAGCTTTTTTGCATTCTTAACTTTTTTTTATCATGAATTCTTATTTTTATTTGGGTAATTTTTACTAATGGAGATTTATCGATGCAGAGCATGGTTTAGGTGGTCAAGCATCTGTCCAAGGAGATATATTTTCTTATGGAATTCTTTTGCTTGAGATGTTTACAATGTTCGTCCATGGATTAGATCTACGTGCATATGTTGAGACGGCTAACCCTGAGAAAGTATTTGATATAACTGATGCACGACGCCAACAAAATGGAAACTATATGCTAAAAAAAGGTTGATTCCATAGGTTTGATCCGACAAGTTGGCGTACAATGTTCCAACTGCCTCAGCCTATGAACTTCCAGAATCAAAGATGCTATGAACCAAATGCATAAAATTAGAGATTTAATTCTTAAATATAGCTTGCAGCTTCTAGCAACATATTTGCAAGACATTGCTTGATTGACAGATAAGATTAATTCTTTTTTTTATTGGATAAAATTCAAGTAATTTTATGATAGTTGGTCGCCATTATTTATGGTTTCTCGGAATAACGCTTCATTTATACATGCAAGAGGTGTACGAGTTAACTGTGCTTAGACTTTTAAGTAGATATTTGCTAAACAAATTCTCAAAAATAATACGTGAGATAGCCGTAATACAAATAATACTTCCAAATATTTGAGGCATGCCTACGATATTGCCTAGTAGATAGAAAAAACTGTACAACAATTAGTTGCATGATCTTCATGGAGTCTAAAAAAAGGCAATTAGCATTCAAAATGATTTGCTTACATTTGAATATTGAAATCAAGCTCAAGAGGGATAGATTAGGTATAAAATAATAGATAAGATGATAAAGTAGAAAATAAAAATAAAAATTAAAAAATTTACCGCTAATAAATATAAAAAATTAAAATAAAAATCAAGCCTTGCAAGGTCAAGAAAAAAATTTAAAATAATATAATATTAAAAAGCTCAGTCAAGATAACACCAAATTATTTATCAAAATCTTTACTAAAAACCTCACAAGCATCTCCCGTTGCCCACACTGCATCAACCACCAAACCGACTTTCTAGTTGGGATGACAAAGGCGTGTGTTAACAACCAGCGACCAGACATTTCGCAGCAACGCAAACAGCAGAAAAACCCAGAATATTGAAATGGTATGCTAGCTACCTCATCTAATACATTGAGGGAGTGAAACGAAGTTCAAGCAAACAAAATAGAGAGGTGGGAAAGCTTATATAGGGAAAAAAAGATGACAATCAATGAGCATGAAACCTGTGGTAGGAAGCAAAATCGGACGGGTGACTAGTCTGGACCTTGACATCGACTAATGAGTAAAGCAAGCACAGAGACAATGCATGAGTTTTGTAAACAAACTTCTTTATATGAAGCGCACATCTTTTACCTCCCAAGCCACGCAAAATTGGATCTTTACTTTAGAGGGGAATATCAGGGATAGCTCTTGTCCCTGTCAATGATGCCATAATTCGCAGCCGGACTCTCTCGCATCTCTGTTTGTGGCATCTACTTCGTACTTGAGTGGTCGTGTAGTCTCACTCTCCCGTCTTTAACACTCCTCTCTGAGCAGTCAGATGATCAGTCTAGCGATTGAGCTTCTTACACACGGTACCAAAAACATGTTCATACTCTTTCAAATAAAAATGCTTATACAGTTGTTTGAAGTCGATGGCAGCGATTGCCATCTACTTGGGTTCAGTCGGACTAGTCTGATTCAAACTCAAATTAATATCAAGCTAGTCTAAATGTTGCCGTGTGTGCTAGAGAGTCTTAGTTTTTAAAAATAAACTCTCTGTTGTTGAAAAAAAAGTAAATTATAATAATTTAAATGTTTTTGTTGTATTTTGAGTATTTATATAACTTGTTGTTAATCACAACTCGACCTTTCTGACTCTTGCTTTATTAATAAAAATTAATACATTACTCATATTTTCATAAAAATACATAAACTTTTTTATGATACATATTGTCATCATTTATAATAAATATATTATTTTTTGTAAGATATATTATATGTAACACAAAGTTATATTAGAAGATAAAAGTTTTACTTATTGGAATTATTTTTGAGACTCTAAATGGATATTAATAGAGACCTGAATTCAATATGTTTTGGATTGGCTCGAGTCGGGTACTTTGACCTAACCCCCCTAAATCTGATTAATAAATTTAACTAAATCCAACGGCATTATAAACAAAATAAAAACCGACAACTAATGAAGAGCGAACATACGAACCACACAAACATTCTATTTCTCAAAAAAATAAAAGAATTTAATTGAAGCCGAACCAAAAGTACAGTTAAAAATAAACAAAAAACATGTAAATGATATCCTTACACATTTTAAGTTGAGGCTTTAAAAAGGCAATCTATATGAAACTCTAATTCATAAATCAGTAGATTAGTGTGGCGTTTTAGTTTCCATTTTTTGAATTAAATTATTGTGTACTATATTTTACCTCAAAAAATTCATATATTATCACCAAGGCTAAAGTTTAAATATTATAACCGAATTGGCAACTAAGTGATTTAGATGGACCTAAAATGAGTTAAAAAACCCTCAAATTATTAAACTTAGTTAATCACATTGAATGGAGGAAAATCATGTTAACTACTAAAAGAAGAATTTTTTTTATAAATTGTATTAATAACCTCACTTAAAGTTAAGTTGGGCTTGTTTTGTGCTTTCATTTAAAAAAAAATGGAATTGGTATCTGTTGATCTGCCATTTGCCGAGCTTTAATTTTACTAAAGGAATACATAGAAGACAAGCGCCTGGCCACATCTGATCGCGGCCATTAATTTTGTCCAAAATACTGTAACGCTTGGCCAGCGTCAACAAGCTTTGGAGAGGCAGACTTGGCCCTGTTATACAAGATTTGGCGGACCGCTCTATGCGAAAACTAGTCGAAAAAAGCTAGCCTTGCTGCGCTTGGCAAAGGCGGCTGAGTCGTCTTAGTTTTGTTCAAGTTGGCTGATTTTAATTAAGCGCTATTTGGAGTAGGACATTATAACAGTTCTAATCGAATGAATCTAATCGAGTTAACGCTTATGGTATATTCAAACTTGCGACTCAACTCGTTTATTTTGTGTTTTAGTCAAATTCAAAAGGATTTGGGAGGAGTAAAATTCGTGGCGATTGAGCAAGGAAAGTTCGAGTATTATTAATATATATATATATATATATATTTATATAATTTAAGATAAAATTAATTATAAACATACGAACAACTTAATTTCGATTTCATTATATGCCAAATTATTTGATCGGGAACATAGTCTATATATTATCATGTAAAATCATTATTATAATATAAATATAATTATTTTTTTACATTTTATTTGAATAGCTAAATAAGCATATGAAAATATCGTATTTAATATAAAATATCAAATTTTGAGTTGAGTTGAGCCAAACGATTTTATGATCATACTCGTATTTGTTTGATTTGAGTCGAATTTCAACATGAACAAAACTGAGCCGAATATCGAGCTCAATCAAGCTGTTAGTAACCCTAGGCCATCATTAAAAATTTTTCTCTATTTCCTACTCATGCGAACGATTTTCCATTCCATGTAAATTTCAAAAATATTTCTCCATAAAAAGCTCAAAACTTTATTACATAGGCCCCTACAAATATTTAGACAAAACTACTTACGCAACCAGACAACCTATACTGTAGCTCCTTTGGGTTGAAACTCTCCTGTCTCCACCACCTAACCTATACTTGGATTAATTTAATAAAAAATGCCGAATGTAGATAAAATTTCTCATTATTAGCTTAATCTGATATAAAAAATATCTCTCAAAATAAATCAAATAATCATTTCAAATCATATAATAATTTTTAAGTTAAATCTCATAAAATTGTCTCCTTAACCTTAAAATATCAATGTACAAGCTATATTACTTGTTCATATTAATAAAATCATTTTTTTAGGGCATTTAGTTGATATGAAAATATTGAAAATGATATGAAAATTTTAATATAGTCTGCCTTAGTAAAAGTAGTTTTGCTTATTGTATTTCATATAGAAAATTATATTAAATTAATTATTTTATACACAAATTAAATATGATTACATCTAAATGTTTTTTACACATAGTAGAGCACATGGGTGGGCCACTTAAATGTAATCTTAATTAATTTGAACACAAAATATATTGTAAGATCTCTTAACTTTGTTTTACATCCAATGTTTTCTAGTGTTAAATTTAATTTATTAGTAGGAATGTGCATAATGATCTTCAAATTATTTGATCATAATTTTGAATGGATGACTTAGATTCATCATATTACACTTGGGCTAGTTCATTATAGCTGGTATTAGACTCAATCTAAGATTCAATTGGATGATGGGCAGGGCTAGGGACGTGAATTAGGGTGCTAGAAAGATGCCAAGTAAGATGTAGGCCAGGCCGTTAAATACGGGCCAACTATAAATTTCTATTTTAAAATTTCCTAAAGTGGATGGATTGTGAGATTCCTCGATTTAGTCTCATATCCAATACCTCATAGTGTAAAACCTAGTTTATTAGTGGCGTAATGATCTTCATGTTGGGTAACCAAGCTTTTGAATGAGTGACTTAGGCTCATCATATTATACTTGTGTTAGGTTGTTACAGTTATCATTAGACCCAATTCGGGACTTTATTGGATAATCAGCTGGACTACAGACGTGAAATAGGGTTTTGGACACAGGGTAAGTAGGGCGTGAGTTAGGCCGCTAGACAGGCTAAGTATAAGAATTTCAAAGATGAAATTTACTAAATTAAGTAGATTGTAACATCCCTGAGTCTCACATCGAGTACCTCTTTGTGTAAGATCAAATTTATTAGTAAAGATATGTATAATTATCTTCATGTTGGTTAACCAATCTTTTAAAGAGTTGACTTAAGCTCATCATATTGCACTTGGGCTGGGTCATTGCAGACATTGTAAAAGTACAATTTTTTTAAAGGGTTTGTTTGGTTGACATGAAAATAAATGATCAAAAAATTTAAAAGTAGTTAATTTTATCAAAAATAGTTATATTTAATGTTTATTATACAATAAATAATACTTACTTAATTATTTTATATAAAAATTAAGTATGATTACATCGAAGTGATGGTACAAAATAATTACCTTCGTGGCCCACTGCTTATGTGATTAAAAAAATTTCCCCCATTTTGCTTATCTTCACTCATGAAAGAAATAATAAAATGGGGAATTTATTTTTACTTATTGAAGAACACATGGGTGGTGTAACATCTCAAATTTTCGCTCTAGTGGTAAACCGAAATGCGATGTTAAAATTTTTTAACAATTGTACTTCAATCTGCCACTAGACCAAAAATTTGGGATGTTAGAGGTGGATTATTCAAAGGTAATAATGATTAATTTAAATACAAAGTACATTGTAAAAGTAATAATTTTTCTTATAAATATATTACGTATATTAATTTTACGAACGCTGACAATTAAAATTTTCATGTTATTTATATTTCTTCCATGTTATAGAGCCTAAAAAAATATTACATATTTACTAATTTTATAAGGGCTTATCATTTAAAATTTTTATATCAATTACATTTTTTAAAAGCTAACCAAACAAAGCTTTATTGACAACTTGGTGACTTCTTGAGTTGTTGAATTGTTGTGTGAGGTGCTCTATTTTTCACAAGGTAATTCCCCACTCATGTACTTACGCACACAATGAGCCACATCCAACCAAAGGATGGAGTTAACATCATTATTCTCTCAAGTATATCATACTTTGAATTTGGGGTTAATTATAATCTTCAAAAGCACCCTTCACATGAAACAAGCATGGTAGTAGCAAAAATACTTAATAAGATTACGACTAAATCATCAAAACGATAAAAATAACAAATATTTGTATGATCTTATGTAGGTTAGGGGTGCTAAATGAGCGAGCGAGCCGAGCTCGACTTGTATTCGAGCTCGGCTCAAATAGTTCGAAGTTCGTTCTAAAACCTTAAGATCAAGGACTTGAATACCTACCATCTCAATTGTCTCACTTTTTTGATAGTCTATTATAGATAAATAAATATAACTAGTTATAATTAAATTTATTAGTATATAAATACATATATAATATAAAAATTATATTATTATATTATTTTATCGAGTTGAGTTCGAGTCGAGCTACGAGTCAAGTTTGAGTCGAATTCGAGTTATAACCGAGTCAAGTTGAGTCGAACATGACCTTGCTCAAGCTTGGCTTGTAGGATTCGAGTTCGAGTTCGAACTCGAACATTCAAATATCGAGTTCCGAGTCGAGTCGAACCGAGCCGAACGCCAAATACTCACGAGCTGGCTCGTTCAATTAGCAACCCTATGTAGGTGGATCACCATTAGTGTATGATCTTTTACCATGCTAGAGCAATTTTGAGTGCCACAATGGAGCACTTCAAATCCAATTTACTCCCAAACCATATACAAAATAATACAATTGAGTTGAGTTGCATCTAACATGAACTAACAATTATTGGGGAATTACAACAAACACTTAAAAATCACACGTAGCCGAATTTCAACAAACACTTAGCATCCAGCATCTACAATTCCCCCAAATGTTTGACTCAATCGAACAATCCACAAGCACGATCACAAGTAGATATAATCACAATCCAAGCAAATAGAAAGACACCAAACTTTAACGTGAAGACAGAGGAAAAACCAGGTGGTTACCGGCCTTAATCTACTATAATCATAATCCAATTACAATTACAATCATAATCACCATGAGAGAACAAACTCCTAAGCATCAATAATCAAACAAATTAACAATCTACCAAAAGGATGATCAAGTACACAAGGAGAAAACTTGAAGACGTCGGCTTGATCGTGATGGAATGACGGATTGGCAATCCAAGATGGAATCCAACCACTCAATCTTCCTCTTAACAACAAGAATCATCACCTTTTCTCCACCTTGATTTGCACTAAATTATGCCTCCACACCAAGCAACACAATGCTCACACCCCCAAATTGAGTAACATGCACCCTTAAAACCCTCACACAAGTCATCTGGATCTTAATTGGGTCAAAAGGGTTTGTAGTCGAGCCTTTGCTCAAGGTTTCTTGTACCTTTACTCGCCCTTGACATCTACAACCTTTTGGTCAAAAACAGTCGAGCCTTTGCTTGTCGGACAAGAGCCTTGCACCTAGGGTCAACCAGCCTTTGTGCCTTGGCGTGGCTTGTGCCCTTGCACGAAGGTTGTGTGCAGAATGAACTCCTTGCGCCTTTGCTCAAGGCATTCTTATGCTTTTGCTGAAGAACATAATTTCGTTGTGTTTTTCTTCCATCCTTCAATTCATGAGAGGAGAGAACACCCAACAACAATGACTCTTTATAGCAACTTAAATATATGTGTGGATATGTTGTGAGGTCTTACAACTAATATAGTTGTGAGATCCAATTAGGTGTAAGCAAATCATGCTTTAATAACTATCATCAGTGGTAGTTTTAAAATTATAGTTGTTAATTGAGTATTATTACCCATGTATATCTAGTTACTCACTTAGCTGTAAGACCTTATGGATGATTATTTTCCTATATTTATAACCCTCTTGGTATCTTATGAATGGAATACAACTTCTAAATGCACATAAAAACATGAACGCGCTAATGCAAACAAATAAAATAGATTTTTTTTACATATGCACTATTTTTCACATAGAATTGTTTGAGCATTTTATTGCGTCTTTCTTCCCGTTACATCCCGAATGTTAATTTAGTAGTCTCTTCTTCCATCTTTGAGCCAAAAGTGATTGTTTAAACCTAGGTTTACGTATTAGCCAGGCTTGGTCGGGTATTGCTTAAACCAAACCCACCAGTTAAGTTAAACTTATTAACCAAACTCAACCATTTATCCATTAACTTTCTAACCCCAATCATCAATACTGAACCCGCCAGTTACCATTAGAGCAAAATCAAACCCCGTCCTTTAAACCATTTCATGCTAACTAAATTCCAATAAATTCTCAATTTTATCACATAGAATTGACAACTGGAATCCTAAAGCTTTTAAAATATAAAAGGTTTGCGGAAGTTATCCTCATTAGCATCCAAAATAAGGAAAACAATATGTTTTTTTTAAGATGAAGAATATGTATAAAATTGGTGAAGTTATAAATTGTATTTATAATTGAAGGTTAGGGGTAGTTGTGGATATTAGGTGTGAGGACTTCATTAAGTGCTGTTGTTCATGACTGATGCTCTCCAGATTTTATTGAAGTTGAATACCTATTGTTCTTTACACTTTATTGAACATGTTTAAAATTGGTCGATCTAAGTTTAGTTTATTATTATTATTATTCAAAATATGTTAGGCGATACCTAAGATGGTGCAATGGACCAAGTTACTTAATTACTGATATTCAACAAGAAGTTTTAACAGCAAAGTGGAAGTTTATAAAGCCTAGATCGAAAGTTTGGAATCACTTTACAAAATCAAAGATCAAATTGATGGGAGTGACAAAACTAGATGCAACTACTATTCCAAAGATTATATTTATAATTCTAAAAATGATACTTCTTCATTTATAAGTTACTTATCTTCCTGTTCTAAAAAGTCATTTGGTTCAGCCCAACTAGATCTCCACTCAAGAAGCATAGAAAGTAATGGAGATCAGTTATGTGCATAACATATTATGCTTCTATAGCAAAGGCTATCATTGATATGATTATTTTAGATGAATTGTCATTTAGATTTGTTGAGGGTTAGAGTTTTCAAGGTTTCATGCATATTGTGTGTCTTGGATTTTCCGTTTCTTCTTGGTTTACTATAGCAAGAGATTAGTTTGGTCGCTATGTTGATGTGCTTGATGAGTTGAAGACTCATTTTAAAGTAATAGGCCAGAGTATCTCCATTACTATAGACACATGGGTATCAAACTAGAATTTAAAATATATGTTCTTTATTCTCGATTTTATTTATTGTGATCGAAAATTGAATAAAAAGATATTAATTTTTTTGCCAATTCCTAATCATAAATGAAAGACTATATGAATAGAAGTTGAAAAATGTTTATGAGATTGAGGCATTGAGAAAATATTTATTTTAATAATAAACAATGATGTATTTAATGACAATGTTGTGCTATATTTGAAGAAAAAGTTGGGCAACAAGAAGGCCCATTTTGTTAAGAAAAAAATCATTTGATACGAGGTGTGGTGCATATATTACATTTGATTGTAAAAATTGGTTTGAAAGACAATAGACATTCATTTTTCGTGTTCGAAAAGTAATTAAATATGTGAAGGCATCTTTGGCTCATTATAAGAAGTTTGAAGACTATGTTAAATTTGAGAAAATCAAGAGAATTCCGAATTTAGACCTGGATACGAAGTGGCATTCCATATACTTGATGCTAGATATTGCTATACCCTTTGAAAAAGCATTTGAAAGATATATCAAATAGGATGATAGTTTTCCAATTGATTTGACTAAAAGGCTAGCGGTGTGTCTCAAAAGATGATTGAAATGAAATAATTGCAGATAAATGATGAAGTTTTTAAAATATTTTTATGATCTTAATATTGGGGTACCAGGTACATCATATACTACATTGAGTATATTTTTCAATCAAGTTAATCACGCGTACATGATTTTGAGAGGTGGAAAAGAAATCAAGGCACCTCATTATGTGCTATGGCAATAAAAATAATAAATAAATTTTCAAAATATTGAGGTGATGTGAATAAATAAAATATGGTCATATTTGATCCTCGCTCCAAGTTTAATTACTTTTGGTTTTGCATTGAAAAAATATATAAGATAAATTTGAGTGTTAAGTTAGATGGATTAACCATGAGTATTCTTGGTAGCTTTTCAAAGAGTAGAAGAGATTACTCCTTCCTTCGAGTACATAATGTGGTTTTGTAACAGGTTGCCTTGTTACGTCCGTTAGTCAGAAGGCGATGGTGGGGACATAGGCCAGAGAAGATGCCCGAGTCAGAGACGAGAAGCCGTAGAGAGCGGTTCTCTGAAGGGAAATCTTATTTTATAATAACCCCATTGCTTATATTACAACTCAGTACTAGTTTTATCCAGTCTAGGTTTTGTAGCTTATAGCACAAGCCCATTACAGCCAAGCCCATAGAACAACAGCCATTCTACTAAAACTACGCCGAAGAAGAAAAAGAACAAGATGCTCACTTTTGCAAAAATACAGGCAAGAAAAATTAAGATGGTACTTCTGGTTATTGCAATCATAGAGATACAATTGCCCAGAAAAAAAATCATGCAGATACAAATCCAGCCTCTGTACTGCCCTTAATTCATCAACATATGAAGCGATCTATGGTTGAAAGTAAATCAGTCCATGAGAAACAATAGAAGCCTTTTAAGAGGACAGCCTTTTTACCGAAGTTGCGACAATTTAGTGGTCGTAAATATTTATGTTTATAACTAAGCAACTAGAAACTTAATATTTCTTTGGAATGGCAAAATAAATTGGTATCACAGAGAAAAAGGACTGGACTGATTTGAAATAATTTGACTTCGTGCTTAGCTGCGCGTAAAAGAGTAACAGGATTTAAAATTTGCACATGAATTTCTGTTCTAAAATTGCTAGGATGACAAGCTGTGTAAAAAGACTCAGTGCAATACGCATGCTATATTTTAAATTTATTTTAAATTATTTTTCTTGAAATGTAAAAATTTTATATCTAACAGAGATTAAAATTATTTATTAATTTTTTTGAAGAATTTATTTTATTAGTTTTTAATTAAATTAATCCGAGATTGTTACTGTAACAACGCGCTTTAGCTAGTCGACGGTTACCAAAAAATACGGGCGATAAAAAAAAAATATGCGCATGAATTATAACATGACAAATAATTATGTTTGAGGTATAATGTAACGAAAATGAGTAAACATTAAATTCAAATGTCTCTAAGAAATTATTAACCATAAAATAATTCATGTTATATTAAATATAACATACAACAATCAAACAAGGTAAACTAACTATGCAAAAGCAAATCCCAAAGCCTCCAAATCATTTTTCATAATCACAATTATAATTCAAATAATATAAATAAGAAATCCAATTTTATTTACCAATTCTTCCAACCTGGGTTGGTATGAGAACCACCAAAAACACCTTTAACCATCAATCTAGAGATACTCACCTACGATCATAAAAATCGCGTGATAAAACCACTAAGTCATATAATTACATAAAATAAATCAATATATTCGATATCATTCTTTATCAAGTCTTTTAGTTATTATAAGCCTATGTCAAGCTCCAATTATGTAGGGAAGAATGGCTGCCCCATCCAGCTATAATCCTATGTATGAGCATACATGCTACGTAGCCCACGACTTGTAATTACTGATATTTGTCATTAACTCACCTTCTTAGTATCACAAGTATATAATAAATCGTTTTGAGCCATGATACCCAGGGTTGAATAAATCGGCCGATTCCACTCGGAATTGGCCGATTTAAATTGGATCGGGCCGAATCTGATTTAAATTCGAATCGGTCTTTGAATCAGTTTGGTTTAATTACTAAAATACCCTTATTTTTATATTATATAAATTAATTCTATATAGGCAAAATAGGAATTTAAAGTTTATAACGATAAAAATACTCTTTGCCTCCCTCCGCCATTGCTGCCGCCCCTTCGCTCCAGCGGGGCGAGGCTGGAGGAGGGAAGTAGGGCTGGCAGGGGGGTGGGGCTGGTAGGGGGAGGCAGAGCAGGCAGTGGGATGGATTAGGGCCGACGGGGGGAGTGTAACACCTCAAATCCGGTTCACCATAGTGAACCAAACCGTCATGTTACAGGCCCCGGTTAGGTCGGCTAACCCGAACCCAACACGTGCGGATCC
>JAVDBV010002190.1:0-10365 GCA_032619315.1 Piper longum
TATATATATATATATATACACGCGCGTGTGTGTGTATAAAAGATGTATTGCGAATTGAGGAACTCCAAAGGGGCCGATATAACTCAGTGAACAAATGAATCAAATATAGAATTAGTAAAAAATTTTACAAATATATAAAATTAATAAATAAATGGTTATATGAAGCTCCCAAGATCAACCACCATAACGGTGATGTCGTCCATGTTGCCTCGCATGCATGACAGTTCTACCAGCAGTTTGCACGACTCAAAGGACGCACCGTGCTTCAACACCACATCAACTGCCTCTTGATTTGTTACCTGCTTTCACATTCAACGCTCCATCAATTTATCATGTCATCACCATTTATATATATGCATCTATCAAACAATTTAGAGGGAACCAAGAATTTAACTATATGTGTGAATTATAAAAAAGCTAATAGCTATATGTCGTGCATCATTCAATGTTCACCTTATCCCACAATCCATCAGACGCTATGATGAAAAATTGGCATTCCGTCGTGAGACGGACTTTGCTAGTTTCCGGCTCAGAAATAACCCACTTTTTCAGATGCGAGTCGCCGATAGCTCTAGACACTGCAAGCGAGCCGTGAACTCTCCACACCCCATTGTGGACGTTAACGTAGCCCCCCTACATCAACAAGAAAAATAAACCAAATTAGTACTGGTCAGTAGCCAATATCTGTTAGTCATGATTTGTATCTTCTTCGTTACAACATTTGATGGCACGTCGGAGGTAAATGACCATTTGACAATTGTTCGAGCAAGTCGTTCTCACAGTTAAACGGGACATGAATTGATCCCTACCAATTCTCATAAAGTAATAAACCCTGTTTTCGCAACAAATTAAAGATTGAAGTATTGCAAAACAATGGGCACACTGTATCCAATAACATGGAGCTCAATCAGAGAGAAGAAGAGGGAGAGGAATATGGTTGTGTATAGTACCGAGCTTTCAATCCGGCAGCGTTCGTCATGTCTATCCACCCGGTGGTCCTTGGTGAGTGCATGGGCCAAGCAATTTCTACTCAGAACCACCCTGCAGTCCCCGACGTTGGCTACTTGTGCTTCTCCATCTTTAATAAGCACGGTGGCTGCACAAGCCCCACCCCTCAGACCCTGCTCATAAACATATACAAATATTTATGTTGTCAACAATGGAGAAAGCAGCTCTCCTCTTAATTAATGTCATGCTATTGATTCACTACGCAATATATTTTGCATTTATTACGAATAAATATTCATACATATATACAACTACCTCGGTCCAAATTTTGACTAATTAAAGAATGCTAATTAAGAGAAAATTAAGGAAGTTGGAAGAATTCAAATGTGTTTGGTTAGTACTTGGTCGGAGATGAAATGTTAATACCTGGGCAAAAAAGTCGTCGTCTGTGGTCTTGTAGCCGATCTTCGTCGCCATCTCTAATCTATCATCATCATCATCTTCCTCTCTCGTCTCTTTCATGGCTCCTACAATGTTCTTACCAAGTCTGTCTGCAATGAAATCTACTGCTTCTTGACCACCATGGCCATCAAAAACCCCAAAGAAAGCCTGCACATAGCATACATTATAGCATACATTATGCATATTATTAAGAGCAGGTCGAACTTAATTAACATATCTTATAGTTCATTTACAGTAAGGTCTTGCATATGCTCCCTCCATGTTAGTACCTGTTTGGAGTTGCTGGCAATGTTATTAGTGATGACTGCGTATTTATCCTCCATGTTCTTTCGACTCCTACCTCTCCTGCTTGCTACAAAAAATTCTTGACCAACGGCCACTACCACTTCTCTCTGATCCCCAGATTCCTTATAAACTTCCTCTAGGACTACGCAAGCTTCTGGGATGAGAATTCTTGCCGGCTTTTTACGTGCCATGCTACTCAGTCCTTTACTAGCCAAGCTCATGGTACTATTCAATGGAACGCACTGATCATTAACAGAATCTAGTGGCCGAGAAAGCAAACTCTCACCATCCTCTACTGATTTGCCCCGGTTTGCCACAACACGCAGGCTTCCCGGGCTAAATTCCGGTCTCCTACTGCACAAGCTCGGTCTCTGTGCTCCTGGGCGGCTCCTCTCTGTTTGATTAATCTCCCACGAATGGCCGCTTGAGCTATCCACTGACGGGTTAGTAAACGAAGCTGCAATCTTATCTCGGTGGGAAAAGTCCCCATAAACCGTCCGATCAGATGAACGGGAGGAATTAATATTAGGAGTAGGTGAAGAAGAAAACGATGGTGAAAAGGGAGGAGAGCAAGTTGCCAAAAACATAGGCAAACCCTTCTTTCTGATAGCACAAATAAACCTCAGAACAAGAGAGAACAGAGAAGAATGACCCAACAAGAGCTCTGCGGCAGCATCAATCATCCTCCAGATCGACTCGGTCGAAACTAAACTACAAACGTCAGAGATTGAAAAAACGATATCGTACAAGGAAGGCACCCTACCATGTGCGGAAACAATTCTTCATATATATAGAGACACAAACAAAAGGGCGCCTAAGATGCGAATTGGACGAAAGTGATCACTTAATGATTACGGATATTGAATGTTTTAGTGCTTGGTCAATACGTATGAATCGAAGGATTGCGCTCACGGAAACGTACGTGCAAGGAAAGAGAGGATGACTGCTTCAAGGCGAAGGAAGAGGTCGATAACGGGGAAGATGCCATGGACGCGGGAACTGCACTTCCCAGGTCCTTGTGGTGATTTCTAGATAAATAATATTTGTTGCATTTGGCCTTCGGGTATGTTGCCCGGACTTGGAGGTGGACCAGTCCCGAGGGAGACCCAATCCTGCAAAAGGTCGCCCCATTTGTCGACGTTAATCATGAAGAGTTTAGGAAGCTTCCATTTTTTACATGATTGAAAATCGTTTCATTAAACGAACAACATTTTGCTGCTTAACCACCGGTCAGGTAGAGATGAAGCGGTTCAATTATACCTCATGGGTGCCGTTGAGAGTTTATTGCTGTGTGTTATATTGGATGATGCAGATTGCATTCACCAGTGGAAAATTTGACAGAAAAATTGGCCTTCTTGTCGCCAAAGTTTTTGATGTCAAAATTTGACACCAAATTTATTTTGTCACTAAAAAAGTAGTATTATTTTTTTTCTAAATTAGTTATCAAATAGCTATCAGATATTTTTGTGACAATTTAATTAATCATTGAATAATCACTATTTTTTGCTCGCAAAATAGACGACACAAAAAATTACCCATCAAAAAAATGGTAGTCTTTTTTTTTCAAGTTAGTTATCAAATATATGGTGATAAAGTTAATTAGTCATTGAATATTTACTGAAATTGGTGGCAAAATTCAAATTTTTTTGAAAAGTTAGCTCGCACACATTATTATGGCGAGTGCCCTGTGGCCGTGTTGTCCCTGCCAATCGCGACTTGCAGCATTGCTCCTGCCACTTCCAACCATCGTCGTGTCAACACAGCGTCACTAAAATCGTAGCATCGCAGAAATTCCCCATCCCCGCTGTCATTGCGGGCGACACAGCTCGCCCATGTGCTGCGCCTGCATACACGGAGGCACACAACTGTTGCACGCCAATTTTTTTTATAAAATTTGTTACCAAATTATCAAAAAAAAAATGGTATCAAAATTATTTTGACACTAAACAAACTTCAAAATTTAGCAACAAATATTAACAACCAAACTATATTACAAATTTTAGTGACTTTCCATCGTCATTTTGTCGCCAAAGTTCTATGATAATTGGGTGATGTTTTTACCAAAAATATTTATGAACAATTTGTCACTGTTTAGTCTGAACTTAATTAATTATGGAGGCTTTTATCATTGAAATTGTCGGTGGTAAACTTTAATTTTCGATAATAAATATTTTTTGTCATTAAAAATGGGTTTTTTATCAACAAAAATTTTAATTACAAAAAATATTTTCCCACTGTTGATTCTTGTTTATGATGTTGCTAGGAAGAGTTTTGTGATCTTACAATAAATTTTTTTAATGTTATTTTGATAAGTAAAATAAACATAATCATAATTTTATATTTCCTCAAATAAAGAAAAAAAAAATTTAACAAATTTTTAATAAGGCAAAAGCAAAAGCTAGGACCTTTTTTAACTATCCATGATTCATAATTACATAGATGACTAACATTAAAAGCCAATTAAACCATCCACGTAAACATGATGGTAAAGATGTGGCGACCTCAAAGTGAGAGCATCGTCAGACTACCTGCCTTATATTTCAATAAAGCATGCCATGAGTAACAATCTGACTTAAATTAACTAGGGATGAGGATAAATAACTAGACCTATACATATTAATTAAGAATTATAAACGATAGATGTTTAAGGTGTAGATGCTATGAATTAGTGGTGGCTTCTAATTAAGGTATAGATGTATTATACATGATTAAATGGTGGTTTCTATTGTAATCTAAATTCAAAAGTATTGTTTCGCTTAATAACATGACTCCCCTTGCTCACTTATTAAGTTTGTGTCTTAACAAAAAAAAATTTGGATGTTAAAATAACTAAAATCTACAAAAATATTTTTTTAAATATCACTGATGTAGCAAAATACCGCCGCACTCTGATCAAATTTAACCAGCAGCGTTAGATCTAGCTGCCACCTGCACATTCGGCCATGGGAGAATGGATCTGGCTTAGGGTGGCCATACTGCATGACCATCCCGATTTGGGGTGCTCTAATTAGATCTAGCATAGGCCATATAGTTGGTAGAGTATTTATTTTTTGAAAAAAATATTATAAATAACTAATTCTAATATTTTATATGACCAAAGTTTTAAATTTATATTAAATATATCCATATCTCAATTTTTTTATTTCACATATATCTAATTTATATATTTTAAGAATATTTTAATCATTATATTTATGTTATTAACATAAATACCCTTAATCTAATTTTAAATTTTTTCAAACATAATTTTTGTGTGTTTTATATAATAAATGATATTTCATTTTTTTAAAAAATATTCATAATACAAATATATTTGATAATTTTTTTAATTTTTAATAAAATTTGATAATTATAAATAAAATTTTAAACATCTAAAAATATATTTTTTATTTTATTTTTTATTTTTTGATGGCCTAAAATTTAATTTTCTTCTTAATTTTCCAAAATTCAAAAAAAATATTTTTTACTTTTTTAGTTCGTCAATAATATAATTTTATATTTTATTTAATATTATCAGTTATTTTTTTTATTTATATATATATATAGTTAATAAAAAATTATAAGTTTTGTCTATTACATATTTTGCTATTAGTAAGACTAAATCTTATAGGTATTTTTATCGTTATTTAAAAAAGATAGAATTAGTCATAATTGATACAAAAAATTTAAAAATAGGATGTAATTTTGTAAACTTGAATATTTTTGAAAGAAAACTTTGAAATACGACTATTTATTATATTTTCCCTTATTTTTTTTAATTGGTCAATTGAACCAGCCCGACTTAATTTCTCACTTATCCCTAAACTAAAATGCAATCGTAGATAATTCAATCATCGAGTAAAAAAAATTATTGATTCTAAACAAAGTATACTATTTGATCATAAACTCCTCAAATAAATAAATAAATTCCCCAACGGAATAAAACCGAACTCAACTGGTTCTCGTGTTTTATACTTGAACCGAGGCGACAGGCAGATGAGGTCGAAAGAGTCCAGTCGCTGCCATGCCGATGAGGTCGAGAGACTCAGAAGACAGACCTCCGAAGCGTCTCTTGTTCGACCGCCGCTATGGCTGGGTGTATGTTTCCCTAATTCCTTCCCCTCTTTTGTCCTTTTTTTCTTTGTTTTTTTGTTTAATTTGTTTCTCAGGATTTTGATTTTCATATCCTTCTATTTTGTTTTTAATGCTTGACGCCAGGATTGATGAATGGAAGGATCCACCTAAAGAAGCTCTTTCTGGTGGGAGAGGAATGTATGTTTTTGACATTTGGTTGTTCTTAGCTCTCCAATTTTGGACATCGCCTTTTGGTAGTTATATGTGTTAGTAGTTTTTTCTTGTTTCAAGGTTTTGCATTGTGCCTCTGGCGAAAGCAACTTTGCAGGTGGCTTCGAATATGGTACGAAGCTTGTACTCTTCCTCTTTCTTTGTATCTTTATTGAACTACCGGGGGGGGAAATGAAATTGTTGTACGTGATTTTTTGTACAACAGATGATTGCATGAACCCTTGAACTTTGAACAGAATGATGAAGAATCTCTTAATGGTTTTACTTTTCATTTGAGTTGTAGTCCATAGCTTCGTGTTTTATTTGTTATTCTCGACTAGTTTTTTTTAAGCTGTTTAGTTGGTGTATTGCGAAATTTTATTTGTTATTCTTACTTTTTTTTTATTTAGTGGGTGAATTGGTCTACAGGGGAGCCGGGAGAATGATTGAAAATTTGGGTTAAGTGTTTTCTTTTTTCTATATTCTCATTTGTTAAGAAACCAATACACTACTTGCCACATATACAGTATCATTTGTAATGCCCGAAGAAAAGTGTAACTATGTATCTTCGAGAATTTTCTTAGATAATGTCTAGCTGAATGTATTAACTGTTCAAGCCCTAATTCATAATGCATCTGGCTGGGTTGTTGGCTGTTAGTTGCTGTGGTTTGTTTCAATTCCATAATCTATTGAACTGTAATATACTTGTTTGTGGATTCGGAGCGGATGTAATCAAATGTTCTTGCTCTCAATAGTTCCTGGCTTCATGCAAAGAAATAACATAGGGATCAGGTTGCGAAATTTCAAACCAATTAAACATTTTTCGTATACCTCAACTTAGGGATGTGACATTTAGTGTTGGTTTCTATGCATGATAATGCTGCAATTTTTACAAATTAGGATAATCATGTGGAGGGGGGATTCTCTAACAGATCGAAGGGGTTTAGGATTTCTACCTGTGGTTTGTTATTCTTGACTCTGTCTCATGGAGACTAGTCAAAAGCGGTATGGGAAATGAGTGCATATAAGGATACGAATATGAACATTGATGTGCTTCATTATCTCAATCCTTGTTATGCTTATTTGTTTTGGGCATTGCTTGGTGAGTTTTATGATCTAACATGTCTGACAGGAATAGAAACTTCTTAGATATTAGTTTTAGCATGAAGTTTCGTCTATATTTTCTGATATTATGATTGTTCATCGCAAAGAGATAATTAAATTACCTGTATTTTGCTCTTTATGATTTACCGCAGATTGATTCTGCTTCATCCTCAATTATTGAAGTGATTAAGAATCCACATCGACTGTCACCGGAGTCCTTGAAGACGGCTTTTAATGACCAGCTTCAGCAAATATTGAAGTCAACCCAAAAGTCTAATTTTCATCTGCTGCCCCTCCAAAGAAATCCTTCCATTCTATGCAGTGGTAATGAAAATCTAAATGTGGAAACATATCACCCACAAGATGACATGTCAGATTTTTAAAGTTTGGGCGGTTTTCTGTAATATTGCTATTTACATTATTTTAGTTTAAGCATCTTTCCTGATGATTTTTTGCATGTTTGATATAATTATTATTTTCTGTCTATCGAAATAATTATATGGTTTTTGTATCTTGCTTCTGTTGCCTAAGATTAATATCCTGAACGTTAAGCATCATAACCAGTCAGTTACTGTTTAAAACTCTACTTGTTTGTTATGTATTTTCAATTGGTTTTTCATCCGTCTTTCTCATCATCTCTCAGTTTGTAAACAACGGGTGATCAGCATGGGGATCGCCTGATCTTTTGAGATTGATTAGTTAGCTCTCGCTATTGATAGAACGAACATAGTCTATGCGAGTGTTCAAGCCTTTCAGGTATAGATAGTGTAGAAGAAATTAGTATTACTTCTGTGGTACATCACATCTTCTACTTGTAAACAATATGTATTCTCAAAATAGTCTAATACACAGAGTGTTGGAGTCTGGAGGTGAAAAAGTGAGAGTCTTCTATCAACAATGTTCAGAAACGATCAGCAAGCTGCGGAAACTTCTGAAGTAGGAACGTCACTCCTCTAATGGCATCCTGTTTCGTTCCAAAAGTTTAAGATTACTTGCTTCAGATTGGCTGCAAAAAAATTGAAAGCTTGAAAGTCATCAAGTAGAAGTTTTCGAGCATACCAGCGCGAGCTTCCCAGGCTTAATGGCGGGCTCGACGATGTCCCTCCCATATCTGCTAGCACGCTTCAACATGGTCATTGAATCAATGGATGGATGAAAAGCCATGGAAATTGTGCTAAAATTACTTACACAATCTGTCTCCTCCCGTGGATTAGCTCAAGTCGGTAGAAGCTGCATCCTTTGCTGAATGGAAATGGCCGTCCTTTCCACTCTGCAAGCGTGAGATTAGCATTATCCAATCAATTGTGGCATTGATCGAAGCGCCATTGCAATTGAAAAAGAAACGAACGGAAGGTATTATGTGCTACCTACCCAAATGCCATGTAACGCCGATGGCGGATGTGTCTTGGTTCGATATGTCGTCAATCGCGAACTGTAGATCACTGCTAATGGCATTCGTGAATTCCTTGAAGAAGTCGAGAATAGCCTGCAGCATATGATACTACCACATCATTCTTCTTCATCAGAAACTAGTTTAATTTATGAACGAAAACAAAGTTTCTAGCTCTATATATAGTTACTGGCCTGGCGTCCCACGAACGGACGGGCGAAGACGAGATCCTCATACACGCAGGCCTCGGCGATGAGCTCCTCTACCGAGCCAAGCTCGCGGGCGTTGATTCGCTTGTAGAATTCTTTCACCACGTCGGAGGCCGACAGGATGCTACCCGTGGATGTAGTCGGCTGAGAGGAGGTTGTTGAAGGTTGGTCGGTAGAAACTCCGACAGAGATCTTTCCGTTTCTGGGTTTTTTGGGTAATCTAGGTGGGTGCTCCGAAAAAATAAAGTTGGGGATGGAGGAGAGAGAGGATTTGGGTGGGTGGAAGGAGGCGAGGAAGAAGGAAGAAGACGGTGTTGCAGCTCCGGCCTGCATGGTTTCACTTCGATTGGCATACTCCGCCGGACTGGCCGACGAGTGACGACGATGACTCGGTGATGGTCTGTTCGTGTGGCTCACTTTGAACCACATCGACGTCCCAAATTAACAGCTATTTATATAGTCAAAGAAGATAAGAAGGGCTGTGAATGAAAAAAAAGATTATAATGGGAAGTCAGTTATTAGTTTAAATTAAATGTGGGACGCCATCCAAACAGCATTCTTTCCGAAGCAATGAAATAGCTTAATTAGCATATATTCTTGTTTCCAAAGCAAAATAAACTCAATCATCAATTGCAATTTTTCCCCAAATTAATTTACGCCTTAAATACTCCATACCAGTAGATCAACTTTTAATCTTTCATATAGGGGTTTATGCGAGAAAGCTAATACTGATTACTTTGAAAAACAACCAAGTTGATGTTCTCCGTGTTGGGTTGTCCCTTCTTTGATAATTTCATCAAGTTCTTAATCTATAATATTCTTCCGTTATTATTTTCTATGACTTTATACCAATTTTATAAAAATTACAATAAATTAGTATCAGAAAGTTTATTCTCATTTGGATATTTTCTGTTTTAAGTTATGATATAATGAATTTGACCTAACCGTTTGCCCAGTGATTTTTCTCTAAATTTAGGTTTCCGTAAAATTTGTCTTGTCTTTGTAGATATTGAAAAGTATTATTTGGGGGTTTTTTGTATGTTTTCTCATCAATTATGTTTTCAAATGAGAATTTAGATATTTGGTTGATCCTAACAAGTGGTATCAAAGTTAAGTTATTTGGTTGATGTAAATTTTGTTGATGATATTTTATGCTCGCTAGGTGTTTGACGAAATTTCTGAAAGCCTAGTTGGTGTATTTGTGATTTATATTTCAACAAGATGGCTGATCAGAAGTATGTTAAAATGATATTTCTTAAAGGGCCGAGTAGTTGACACTATTGGAAAGAAAAAATGATTCATAATTTATATTTTAAGGATTTATATGAACCTATCACTTGTCAAAAATAGGCAAAAAGTGTAACACCCCAAATCCGGTCCACGCTCGTGAACCGAACATGTATGTTACGGCCTCGGTTAGGTCGGCTAACCCGAACCTAACTCCTGTGGATCCAATCTCAGCGTCTTAAGATGAAGATACGATTTGTCACGTATATGTAAAATGCATAAAACCATAATATGATACTACATGGATGACATGACACTCAATTCATACGAAAACCACAATTTTAATAAATTCAAATAAAATTCTAAATTAAAATGGACATAGTCTCTCTTCAAAGTGCAGTTAAGGCCGTCCAAATAATTTAACTACAAACATATAAGTTTATATATATATATATATATATATATATATATATATAG
>JAVDBV010002191.1:0-13783 GCA_032619315.1 Piper longum
ACCCTGCCGGAATCGAGCCCATCGTTGCCTTGGCCGGCCATATCTACCCACTGCAGCTGCCACCCTATTTTTGGCATTTTTCGGCGAGCCACAGCCTCCGTCGGCCACGTTGACGCCACAAACACGTCGGGCTCGTCGATGTGGTTCTGATGGTACCCTATACGGCCCCTACCTGGCCAGTAGACGCCGCCGGCGACTCTTGTCGGAAAATCGCCGGAAAGTCGCTGAAAAACCACTCGGTTGCCGAAAAACTATCGAAACTAGCTGGAAAACCAGATTGCTCGAATTTTTTGGATCTTCTACGAGCGCCAAATTCGAGGTCCGAGATGCACATACGCAGAAACCCTAGCTGTCACCGATTGCCGACAACTCGAGGTATAATTACCTCTAATTTGATTAATTATAGTTAATGATTGTTAGCACAACAAGTTAGGATTTATTGATTGATGTAATTAAGGTATAATTATTGATATGATAATAAGTGGCATGGTTGGATCAATTGTGAATGAAGTGATAAGTTGCATGAGGTGATTAATAGCATATGAAGGTTAAGTGATCTAATGAGGCAAAGTAATTTGAGCATGCTAATTGAGTACGATATAACATAGAAAATATAATAAAATTGATCTGAATAGGATGAGTTAGGATTATTTTCACATTTATGATTATTTGACCATTGATGAATGTTTGCATTATGAATTTTTTGATCGTGATGAGTTTGATGTATCATTTAGTTATCGGGCGTTAGTATTTAGCTCTGATGTGTAGGTACGAAGTAGGACTTGCCACGTAGGCACGATGACACGCTAGGTCCATTATGACTCGCCCTGCTTTTATGTTATTTCTATTGAAGTTTTGAATATGACTTGCAGGACGGGTTAAGTGGCGTTTTATTGGATCCCACTTAACTCAGGCCATTTAGTCGAATTGTTTTCTGGATTAATAAACTTCGAGGATGAGATCTTTCGAGAATGATTTTGAAACCAAGATCCACCGCAAATTGCCTTCGGACCTATTATATAAATCCCTTCCCAGGCTTATTTATATTTTTATCGAGTTTTCAGTGAGACGAGAGATGGAGAAATCGACTACACATACCATGAGAGGATGTCGTGATAGTCAAAGCGGGCTCTGAATTAGTGCAGCGGATTGTTCCATTCCTGAGGGATCTTGAGAACTCCGCGTTTGAGCTCCTCACACCCGGAGAACGTGGAGGTTTACAGGTACTGTTTAGTACAACGCATGCCATTACTTGTGGTTCAAAGGTACTGAAGGTGACTACGTGAGAGTACTCGGTCTTTGTGCTCACGGCCAGAAGAAAAATGGAGGTAAGGAGAGGGCTTATGATTCGAGACCAGAAAATGAAGTAAAATGTCGAGATAGGCAACAATAGCAGATCAATCAGTTTGGGATGCTACCGGGTCTGCAGCCCAGTAGCTCTTCAGTAGATGCCCTTCAGAGAGTTCATGAGGAGTATATGAATTTTTATTTCATATGAGAGTTTGCTCTCATAGCCAGTTTGTTATTAGTTATATTCTGAACCAGTAACGTTCGTTACTAACCCGTTTTTGTACTATATGTAGGTGACGAGTACGAGATGGATGTGCCAGCCTAGACGGAGGAGCAATGAGGTTTTCTGCACACATATATGTTTGGTGAATGACTGTTTAATATTTCGTTTATGCTTTTATTGTGTTAGTATTAAGGTGAGATGACAATGTGATGCCCTGATGAAGTATTGAGACATGATCTGAAACATGAGTAGATGGACAGGTGGACTGAGACCTAAGATTCCGATCAGTAGATTAGACTTGTGTGTGAACAATGATGTGCTATATGTATATATACGTAACATGCCCAGTTCAGTTCACGAGCATGAATCGGATTTGGGGTGTTACAAGTGGGCTGGGCTAGGGACGTTGGTTAGGCTGTTAGTCACGGGCCAAAGAAGGTTGTGGATTGAAGCTAGAACCTGGCCAAATGTAAAAAATTCGTGAGCAAAATTTCCTAAAGTGGGTAGATTGTGAGATCACTCAACTACTTCCACATCTAATACCTACTAGGTTAAGGCCATGTTTACAAGTAGGAATGAAATATAAATCTTTAACTTAGTTAACTACTTTTAAAGAAAGGACTTAGTCAATTAGTTTACATTTTAGGTTGGGTTGTTATAAATGATATCAGAGCATCCTTGTTTCGTATTATATAGTGGGCTGGACTATGGACTTTGATTAGGTTGTCAGCCACCAGCCAAAAAAGGTTATGGACTAAGGCTAGTAACAAGCTAAGTATAGGAATTTTGGGGACAAAATTTTTTAAAGTATGTGGATTGTGAGATCCATCTACTTAGTTCTATATCTAATACCTAATGGGTTAAGGTGCTCTTTATAAGTGAGAATGGACTAAAAATTATGATAGGTTCTCTTTATAAGTGGGAATGGAGTAATAATTATAATAACACAAATTATTGTAAATAATTTAATGGAATATGTTAATTAATGGCCGAATAAATATTTAGAAATAAGTAAAAAGGTTAATCAGCTAGTACAGATATACCAAATTATTGTTAATGGAATAAGTATATGTTACATGCTAAATTATTGTTAAATAATGATATTAATTAAAAGTCTTAATTGTGATTTTGATCATTGAGACGATAATCTTAATGTATTTCCTTGTTTAAGTCTTATATAGATGTTAGTAAGTAGCAATTATTTATCGTTAGCTACTACAGTGTGATTTAAATAATTTATTTAAAATGTCCAAGGTTGGACTTAAATTATTACGTCACATGAATCATTCATTATCTCGTATGGAGTCTATAAACCAAGTAATTAAATATATACTAGTAAGCCAATAAATTATTATGTTTTATGAAAAGATTAGTAAATTTTTGGTTATAGTTATTCGATGGTTGGTTATAATTTGAATTAATTGTTATTAATTTTTAGGTGGTTTAAGCTTTAATATGATTATATATTTATAAATTGATAAATCAATTATTAATTAAATTTTATAAATTCACTGTTTTCCTTGGTGTGTGATATTATTTCACGTTGCGTTAATGATATTCATTTAAATCTTATTGAATATAATTTAATCTAGTTTTTTTCCTTAGACTAGTGTCTGTCTTTGTTGCTCACGCATTAGTTCAATTGTGATGCTATTTGGGGTCTGTATAACTAATTAAAATGTCATATATTGTTTTTTAGCAGCCCTGGTCGGCCTGAGCTCAAATTCGATCACTATGCATTGAGCGTAACCGTGGTCAAGAAATTGACTCAGTCTAACACAGGGCCTTAAAACTATTTAAAAGATAAAATATCTACCCCCATGCTAAAAAAGGTGATATGCGCAATGACATAAGACAACTCATTATGAAATTGTGATACCGAGAGGGTGAGTTAATGAAAAATATCGGTAAATACAGGTCGTGGGCCATGTAGCATGTGTGCGTATACATGAGATTGTAGCTAGATGAGGCAACCACCCTTTCGACATAATTGGAGCTCGCCATAGGAGCTCGCCATAGGCTAATAATCACTAAAAGACTTGATAAGTAATAATATGAAATATATTGACTTGTTTTATGTAATTATAAGACTTGGTGGTTTTATTACTAAGACGATTTTGTGACCGTAGGTGAGCAACTTTTACCTGAATCTTAAGGGTGTGGTTAGTGGTTCCCTTACCAACGCATATTTGAATAATTAATGAATAAAACTGGACTTCTTTATATTAATTGATTTATAATTATTACTATGAGAAATTATTTGGATGTTGTGGAACTTATTTTTGCATAATTAGTTCACCTTATGTTATTGTTGCATATTATATTTAATATAGCATGACTTATTTTATGGTTAATAAATTATTAGAAATATTTGAATTTTATATTTAATAATTTTTGTTATATTATACCTCAAACATAATTATTTGTCATGTTATGATATATGTACTTATATTTTTATTTTTATATCCTTCATAAATTTGAGCAACTCGCCAATAGTTGAAATTATGTTTTTTTAAAAAATGTTTAAACATGCCTATTTTTGCCGCCCAAAAGTATATTAACTTTTTATTGGTCCACCTAGAGTCCACCTTATTTCTAGTAACCATCATTGCAAATATAAAAAATTAACTTAGTTCGTAAGGAGACAATGTAACTCACTTGCAACAGAAGATATTTGCTAAAATAGTAGAAAATCATTTAAACATACATAAAAAAGTTTATCTAAAAAATTGTATTTAGCCACAAAGAAAAAAATGTGGGTTATTGTGTAGGGAATGTAAAAGTAGAAAAGGTGGAAGGTGGGCTTCCAGGAAGGTGAGTTTCTTACTATATACTAAAAACTGATCATCTTTACCTTTTCCTACTTTTACCTCATCCTATTAAATAAATTTCCAAATGTAAACTTAAATGTGGTGATATTATGCAAGTATTTTTTTAAGTAAGAATTTAAGTAAAGTGTACGTGGAAGAAGAAAGAGAGGACGGGGATTACTATGTATTGGAAAAAGGTAAGGTAGATGGCTTCTCGTAAGAGAGAGAAGTTTTTGTAAAGTATTAAGTGTTTTGAAATAATTTTTACTATTTTATCTAGGGAGTTCGTTTGTTATAAGTGAGTTTATGAATAAGAACTTAGATTAAATTAAGCAAAAACTTAAATGAGGTGAATTTGAGGGGAAAGTGAAGAATATGAATTTTTTAATATATTTCTATTCGTCCGAATCATATGCCTCACCCCATGGCCCGTGTCCAAACCCGTCTAAGCTATTCTTTTTCAAAAGGTGTCGTCAACACCGTTCCTATTCTACGGGAAGAAAAGTTGTAGATAAAGAGAGGAAAACATGATTTTAAGCCTCGAATTGTAGAACTATGAAACTCCCTTGATTTCTATAAATGATAGAGAAAAAGAGAAGTGAAGAGGGGGACCGTTGCTTTGAACAAAATTGAAGACAAAAAGAAGCATGAAAAGGAAGGGAAGGGGAGGAGTCCCATCTTAATGACTCCCAAGGCCACCGGCATGGAGCTTGGAGTACCCCCGACACAATATAGACAAGAGCTATAGCCATAGAAGCTCGTCGTGGCCGGAAAAGCTTCGAGAAATTACTAGCTGGAGCTGTGAAGTGCCATCAAACAACCATCTTTCCCCATCCAGTCAATGGAAGCCATCACCGATCACAAAACAACCTTCACTGGATCCTCTTCACAACTGGGAACATAACTCATCTGCGATAAACTGCCGTAAGAGCCCGTCGTCGTTGGGAAACCACCCAAAAGACTATTGCCGAAGCATCAAAACATAAAAGTTCATAGAAAGCCGCTAACTTGAAAACTTATGTCTGGCCAGCCAAGGCCACCGCCAACCACGTAACCAATTCTACTGGGCTCCCCTCAACACTAAGAACAAATCTTGACTGAGATCCGCTGCTAAAGAACCTAACCCTCGTCAAAAAATAACCCAAAAGTGGCTCATTAGAGAACTTTTTGGCACCACCTCTGCCGATCGAAGGTGCCTCCGGCCACCAGACCACAACTAAAAGCTTCATCGATTTGAATTCTACCTATTTGGGAAGTCTTCGCTCACCGGCGTTGTCGGAGCCCCAAAGTTGTTGTTGTATCACCTGTGTAACTAGGTTCGTCATCGATTGTGTCCACAAGTTTGTTGTCCGCAACCGTGAAGAATTGTCCTCTCAAGTGACCGCAAAGCTAGACCGCACCTGCGACCCGCCACGACCTCGATTTAATTTGGATCACCATGCGCCACTTGAAGCCCAGTCCACCCAGAAATCTCAAGAATCATGTGCAGGCCATCTGGCTTGGTCTAATATTTTCCTAGTTTGAACCAACCCAAAATGGTTCGGTTCAGCCTATTATCTCTCCGAAAATTATTTGAACACTTTCCCTACTTCGGATTGACTTGAAACTTACTACCCCACTGTTTTTGGATGATCCGGATGCATTCGTGAAATTATTTTAAAGATTTGAAGATTAGAAAGAATCAAACTAGGGTATTAGAGTCGAGGATCTCAAAGACAAATTTATTTAAAGATGACAAAATTCACTATTTTGTGTAAAGTATAAATTTAAAAGGAAAATAGTAAATTCATGGTCATTAAGCCACCTTAAATCGACTTAGGGATTTGAGTTGAATCCCAAGGAGCTCATAAAAATCTTGTATGTTTCCTTGCTCGTGACACTCGTATATTTTTATTTTTTACTCAGCACAATTTTTTTTGCTTGCTAGGGCGTCTTTGGTCCCATTTAACTCATCTAACCCAAAGTGAAGATTAATTGTAGGAGCAGAAACATCATGCCCGAACAACTTCTTAAGTGAATTTTTGAAATTTAGGGAAGGTGATGGTAGGGAGGTGGATTCTTGAACAAGTATTTACGTGAGGTGAAAAGGTGAAGTAGATTAGTTTCTTATTGTGTTTCTTGAGTTAATGAGTTAGAATTTAGATAAAGTGAAGATGGGAAATGTGGGTGAGTTTATAACTATAATTGAATTTAGTAAAAGTGGTGGAAGTAGGTTTGTAAATAAAAATTTAGAGGGGATGAAGTAAGAACCTATGTGAGGTGAAAATAGAGAGGAAAGTTAGTAATGGGTTCCTTATAGGAAGAAGGATTTACATATTTTGAGAGATTTTTTAAACTTACATGAGTTTCTTTGATATAAATGAATTTATTTTATTTTTCCATGAGTTAATTTTTTCTCGTTATGAACACGTTTAGTAGAATCTACGCGGACTCTAATTAGACCTAAATATACATAGGCTAAAAAACCAACAGGCGTGGTTAAAATTTTTTACGTTAATGGGTGAAAGGTAAAATATTAAAAAACTCACATCCTAATTTGCAACGTCGGCAATTGAGGGAAGAATGATGTGGGTTCCACACGATCTGACGTCATCATTCACGTGCTTCTGCGAAGGTTGGCATTTGGCAACTTGAAGTCTACAAGACCTTGACACACATGCAAGTTTTTTTTTTTAAAAAATAAGATAGAGTTTATCCTTCTAATTATAATGGGATTTATATATGTATAAAAGTATAAACAGGATATTAATAAAATTTAATCTTTTTAGATATTAGTGTGACCTATTTTTAATTTTTTGAAAAAAGACTTTAATTTAAAGATATCTTAAAATTAATTTTATAATAATTACTTTCTGGAATTTAAAAAATTATAATTATATTATTTTTTATATTTATCTATATAAATTTTGTGTGATGAGATCCATTAAATTGTTGCAAACATAAATTCTAAATGAAAAAAAAAATAATTGTGCAAATAATTGGAGCTTGGGATCATTAATCGCACCCTTTTTCTCCGATCATTTTTATATTTATTTAAATTTTGTTTTCAAAGACTAATTGCTATTTTTATAAAATGTTAACAGAATTTTTACCACTACTAATTTATAAGTGTTGTAGTTAAATTTTTTATTTTTATTTTTTTAAATGATAAAATTTATTTAACCATTTTATTTTAATTTTTATTTCAATTTACTGGCCATTTTAAAGTAAATTAAAATAAAATGGTTGAATATTTTTTAATATTTAAAAATGATAATAATAATAAATTTTACCCACGACGCTTTCAAATTAGTAATGGTAGAAGGTCATGCCGTTATCATTTTCTCAATTTACTGTATTACAAAGGCATTTATTTGTTTTTGAAAAAAATCATTATATATGTATGTTTTACTATTTTAGAAAAATAAATATTATTATTCATGTTTAATTAGAGTCGTATACTTTGTTAAATGTTGGTTTAATATAAATATATTGTACAAGTGACATCAAACTTGTTACCTTGGTAGGTGCTTTGATACAAAGCTGATGTCAAAATTTAAGTATTGATTACCATTTATTATTAGTCAAAATTATCCAAAAAAGTTAAATAGTGAAAATTTTAGCAAATTTTAAGTGGCTCAATAATAATAAATAAATAAATAAATAAATCTTTTATCAAAAAATGAGAGGATTCAAATGGGACTAATAATTAATTTCCTCTTTTTTTTGCTAATCATGATTGATTTTTTCCCAAACGTCCACTAATATAAAAATTTATTCCTCGTTTTTTGGTAAAAGCTCATAAAAAATAATAGATTATAATTGCACTTTTTTAAAATATGTATAGATCAGTGTACTTACAAGTATTCTTCAAGGGTTGGTGATGAGGCCATAGTGATATCGAGCTGATGCCATGCTATAATTTCTTGAGTCTGACATATTTTCTTTTTAAAATTTTGGAGAACTACATTCTTGAATGGTCCAAATCCAGGAAAAGCCATGGTGCAGAAACATCAAAATCAGGTAATAAGATTTGATTGAGAAAGGAGTCGTGGATTGTCCAAGATGGATGATACCTACCGGTTGTTGCGCCCGGTAAAGACCACCACAAGAAATATAAGGCCCAAAACGAGGCCTAATCTGAATGATCAAATTTTGGGTCCATGAGACTCTCAATTTTAAATCGTCTTTTTGTGGTGACGGTCACCTTTTTTGGACGTTAACAACGGATCAATAATTAAAAGAAATACTAATTTACTTTTTATTAATAAAAAATTTTGATATTAAAAATCTAAAAAATACCTTTTACAAGGGTTGGGTTTAAATCTTATTAGTCTCAATTATTTTTAAAAATAACAATAAAAATATCTTTCATCGTATAAGGTTAACTTCGTTAACTTCATTATTTCTAAATAATAAAATTATCTTTCAGGATAAAGGTCACGCATTTATATCTAACTAAACTCTATTTCTAAGTTCATATTAATAAGAGTCTATCTAATTATCTTAAAAATATATAATAAAAATTAAATAATTAAAATTCATTTTTTATTTAAATAAAATATATTTTTAAAGTTAATCACAGTTAATATTTAAGATTTAAGAAATTATAAAAATCTATCTCATTATTTAACGAGTGTTTGTACATAAAATTTAAATTTAACTGTATAAGTCATCATGACTTGACATCTTATCTAATATTAATAAAAAGAAAACTCATTACTAACATGGGATTAATAGTATGAAAATCAATTAATTAAAATATAATAAAAATACTTCGTATAGAGGGTTATAAATTTTAACCTCACTAATTTTAACTTATTAAGAAAATAATAAAAATACTATTTACGATGAAGGTCAGGTATTTAAACGCGACTAATGTTAATTTCTAACTTTCTACTAATAAAGTCTATCTAATTATCTTAAAAAATATAATAATAAGTAAAATAATTATAATTCATCTTTATATATATATATATATAATTAATTATAATATGTATCTAGGGTATTAAAATATTATAATCTATCTCATTATTGAATAAAAATTTATATATAAAATTAAAATTTATTTGAGATATGTCACACATAGTGTAACATCTTGCCTCACATAAAAAAAAAAGCAAAATCTTTCTCCTGGACAATAATTTATGGCGAGAAAATATAGGAGAAAGTGGTATTTTTCTGCCGGCCTAGTTTTATAAAAGCGTGGTAAATTTTATTTTTAAAAAAATTTTGCTGATGATGTGATTGAATTCTTTTTCAAGTCATGCGGGTACTGTGCTAAAAATTGATCGCACAATAAGTAAATTTAAGACCACACTTCGCTGGTCGCCTGATAGAAACTTGTGTAAAGTTTCAAGTTTAAAGGGATAAGCTCGCGGCTTTTCTTGGAGGGGTTTTGAAGGGGCTAAACGATTTGCTCTCTTCATATGTTAATTTATTATTAATTAAACAAGGATAGCTTAAAATGATAATGGAAGTGGAAACATCATTTTTCATGATTTTGTTGGGCACTAGGGATGTGAAAATGTTTTTTACTTTTCCTCCATATCTAGTCAGCACCCGATTTTATGCATGTTCTTTGTGTTGGCATAACAAGCAATGGCACGCTTTATAAACATGGTTCCTTCTTTCAGACTCTATCTCCCCACTCCATAAATCATGATGTATCTGATTTTCCTTTCTCTTCTACTTCTTTTTTGATTTTATATTTATCGTTTTTTTCACTCTCTATGTGTGGCCATAAGTGCGGCGGACATGTGCGTTGTTTTGGACATTCTTTGGCTCATTGAGAGGCCTCTTTCTATCCTGGCCCACCTACGTCAATATAAATCTTTTCGTGGGTAGAGAACTAATTCCGCGAGTCAATTTGACCAGAATATATATTAATGCACGTTTTGTTTATTGCATGAGATATACTTAAGTGGACTTTTATTTAGATAAATCGAAGGCGGTGGTGACGATATTTGGCACACACAAGGTTCACTAATTATACGAGCTCAGTTAAAAAAAGAAGCCCATTATAAGACCATAAATGGCGATGACATGCCCGTGCTTCTGCAGAAAGATTTGTTGGATATTTAGGTTCCCCAGAAAATTATTACTTTGCCTTTAATAAAAATAATCATACTATCTCGAACATGCATTAGGCAATTATGATCTCTTTGCTGTCTGGTCCAATCATGCGGGATTACCTTTCTATACCAATTTTTTTTAATATTCTGTCGCTGGTAATGAGGGAATTAACGCATCTCTCCCCGGCCATGGCATCCCAATGCCCGACGTGATTAACTCATAAATAAACTTCGATGCTTAAATAAAAAGATCATAAAGGATTGACGACTAAAATATCTGTTGGTGAAGAGCTAAGTTGATAATTTAGTCGGGTCCAACGTCGACATTGGACAGCCTTAGCTCCATCGTCGACATTGGACAGCCTTAGACGTAAGCTGTTGAGATGACAAGACATAAAGCTGTAATCGAGATGACATAGAAATGCGAAAACTAATTATTTTTTGTTTCTATTTTTTTTATGAACTACTCTCATTCATTAAAAGATTATCTCATTTCGAAAACTAATTATTTTTTGTTTTTATTCGAAAACGTTTACCACTAATTACATTGTTACCATTCGTTCCTATAATGTCTTTATTAATTGGGCTTCTACGCGTGATGGGAAACAGCAAATCAAACACATGAGAAATATGAACATTTATGAAAATTAGTTTCTTGTTGTCAATCATCAAACTGAGAGGATGAGAGAATTAGGAATATGGAAGGCATGCTTTTGGTTTGAAGCATGGGTTTTTAGGAATTTAATCTCTGGTCAAAAGGGTCAAATAGCGGTAAAGCGGTAGGAGGGGCGATGCAAATTAGGCTTAAAAAATTTCTAGTCTGCAAAATAAATATCCAGACATCCAAAAAATGTGCCAACACAAGAAGACTGTCGTTACAATATATAAATTTTGTGTTTAAGGTTCTGAGTAAAGTAAAGAACAGAAAAGAAAAGTAAGACGTAAGGCACGGCGAGGCGGTGGCCACATGCGATTTATGAGAGACAGTAGCTCTGTACGACGGTGACGTAACACGTGACCAAATCCAAATCCAACCATCCAACCACGCACGTGCCACAATTCTTTATCATCACTTTTCTCCCCCTCAAAACAAAAAGAAAAATAAGAGTGACAAAACTCCCGCACGTGCCACAATTCCCCAAGTCGCTTCGCCGATCCCGGCTTTGACGGCGACGTCGTCTCCTCCTTCGGTCCCCCGTCATTATTAGACACCCACATCCACACGCAGCGCCACCACTCCCACCACTCCAACGCCGCCATGGCCGCCGCCTCCACCCTTCTCTACCTCCTCCTCACCATCCTCCTACCCCGCTCCCTCACCACCCCCGATCCCAGCCGCCCCTACTCCGCCTTCTCCGCCGGCTGCGGCATCTCTGAAGCCGCCGCCGCCCCACACACGAACCGGACCACCTCCCCGCTGCCGCCCCGCTCCCTCCCCATCGACGAACGGACGGCCGACGACGACGGCCGGATTCTGTCGCTGGCGAGGCGGGGGGAGACGGCGGAGTGGATAAAGAGGGTGCGGCGGCAGATTCACGAGACGCCGGAGCTGGCCTACGAGGAGGTCCAGACCAGCCGTCTCATCCGGGAGGAGCTCGACAAGTTGGGGATCGGATACCGCTTCCCGCTCGCCAAGACTGGTATCCGAGCCACCGTCGGCACCGGCCGTCCGCCGGTGGTTGCGCTTCGCGCCGACATGGATGCCCTTCCCGTCCAGGTTCAGCTTTCTCCATATACTCCATTGATGATATGTGTCCTCGTTGTCGTCGTTGTTGTTCCAAAGGTATTGAATTTAGTTCACTCTTGTATGTCTGGGTCTGCATCACCATGAATAACTTTCCGAATGTCTGCTTTTTCCGAAATACAGTCTTGTCGGTTGTACACAGAGCTTCTACGGTGTTCCTCGTGAATAGTTTAACAGTTAAATTTTTTTTTCCGTATTAGAAAAATGTCAAAACGTCATTAGTTTATTAGGCCAGACTGTTGATATGCATCTCTCAGATTGCTGGCTTGTTGCAATTAATTACAAAATTCCAGCTTGCTTTTTATTAGGGTGCAAGAGAAAGTATGATAGAAGTAGAACCTTTGTCACATATCTTCTGGATTTTAGCTGTCCGTGTATAAAAAATATTTGGGAATAATTCGGATCTCATTAACAGGAGATGGTGGAGTGGGCGCACAAGAGCAAGGTCCCGGGTAAAATGCACGCATGTGGTCACGACGCTCATGTAGCCATGCTGCTTGGAGCTGCTAAATTACTCAAAGCCCGAGAACATCTACTGCAGGTGGTTCTCGCTTCACTTCCATCATCTCTTCCCCATTTCAACAGCAAGTCGCTCAAGGAATGAGGGTTGTGATGAAAAATATGTATTTTCATATATGTAGGGAACGGTCGTCTTGCTGTTCCAGCCGGCGGAGGAGGCCGGCATAGGGTCGAGGAGCATGATCGATGACGGCGCACTGGAAGACGTAGAGGCCATATTCGCCGTTCACGTAGCCCACACCCTTCCGACCTCGGTGATAGGTTCCCGGCCCGGCCCCTTCCTCGCCGGCTGCGGCTTCTTCAAGGCGGTTATCAGCGGAAAAGAGGGCCGGGCTTGGAACCCACACAGCTCCATCGACCCTGTCCTTGCCGCTTCGGTCTCTGTCATTAGCTTGCAGAACATCGTCTCTCGCGAAGCCAATCCCCTCGATTCCCAGGTATATGTGGTTGATTGGAACTTTACAATATTATCTTATAATCAACGAGCTCCTCGTCTATTTACGTGTGTACTACTTATTGCTCAAATGCACGGGGATGGTCACTATATTCATAGGTAGTTTCAGTAGCCTTCTTCGAAAGCGGCAACAATCTGGACCTGATTCCGGGATCTGTCACCCTTGGTGGAACCTTCAGAGCATTCTCCAATGAAAGCCTCTATAAAGTCCGGCATAGGATTGAGCAGGTCTGAACTTTGTGCTTCAATATACATATCTGACCGTTAGTTGGTACTCTAGGTTTCGAATTGTTAGGTGTTTTAGTGGGTCTGCAGTGTGACCACATTTGCATGGGCGTGGCCCACGACAGTCACGGCTTCCTCAACATAAGCCTCGGTCGAGTCCGGCTATGGATTGAGCAGATGTGACCTTCAATATCTGAATATTGTCAGTCTGAGTGGTCCGATGGGTTTTTCAATTGGTCCCCAACTTGTGACCACATTTCATAGCTCGTCCAAAACCTAAAAAATGTAATCATATAACTCAATGCAGGATAGAAAGCAGGTAAACTTTTTACCTGCAGCGGAATTATTGTTGGTGGGTGGACATACACCCAATAATGGGCGGCGTCGGATATAACATAGAAGAAAAACAATCACATTGACCTTGCCTTTGTAGTGAAGCATGTGTTCTTCCTGTTTATCAAAACC
>JAVDBV010002192.1:0-14834 GCA_032619315.1 Piper longum
GAGAAAAGCAGCCAAGCCCAAAGAAAATGAAATCAACATGCAACCCATTGAGGCCTTGAAGAGGAAGTTATGTGTTTGCTTCGAACTATGATTTCCAAGAAAGCCAGCCAAAACAGTGATGACCCCACCGGCTGAGATTGTGGTGACCCAGTATGCTCCCTGTTGCAATCCTAAACTAGTACTGGTCGACGCAGCCTCTAGTGTTGTCTCTCTTGCTTGGGCTTCCTCCACGGTAGTACTGACTTCAAGTGTACGATATGTTGCACCCCTTCTCAAATTCAATCCAATTTGATCCTTAAAATATTACCACATTATAAACATCATATACTTGTGCATGCACATGCGTTGTAAAAGTTAATATAGCCTCTTGAATATTTGTCTTAAAATGTTCGCACGCTAATGACTATTCTAATTAAAACTCAGTTTTCAAACATTAAAGAGATATGAAGAAGAGAAGAAGCTGAATAAACCTGTTCGGGTATGGAACCAAGCGGTGAGATATTAGGGATACCCTCAACGGTAAGGACTGGAGAACTTTGAACTGATTGATCATGCTGAGCATGGATCAACTGTTCCACGTTAATTACAACGTGTTCTGGTCGTTCAGGATCAATATGATCATTTGGTACTCCGTGCTGCAAAATGAAACAAATTAAAGAAAAAAATGTTATCTATACATGATAAATATTTTTTTGGAAAAATAGTAAATGACAATATTGAGGTGGTGCATGAGAGATTTGAGATTAATTTCTATGACCTCTTGGATAAGTTTCCTACGACTTCTTCCTCTTGGTAATTCATAAGGGGTCCTCTGAGCATTTTAGCCAAATGCATGCAGATTAATGATACATTTATGCATATTTAATTTATTGTTGCCAGATCAGGATATTTATAAGAGAAAAAAAATAGAGGGGAGCCTTGCCTTAATCAGCCACATTATTCCAGGTCTGATAATTGAAAACATCGCGCTAACCAACATGACAATACATCTCAACATCATTATCTCTGATCCCTTCAAGCTGTTCTGATCAGTCTCGAACTCTGCATGCATGGTTTGAAGGCCGTTTTTTTTATTGCTTACCAAGCAAAAAGACAAGGAAAGAAAAATGCCACCCATGAGTATGTATGTACTACGTAGGTAGACCATATATGGCCATATTACAATGGCAAAGCCAACATTAATTTTGGTAGAAAAGCAGGTAAAGTCGGTCCACACGCAAAACATGTACAGTTGAGCTCCTCCTCGTCACTTTCAAACAGGTACTCACTTTGAAAATGTGCTTACGGGACCCAGGGGGATCTTCTATGACTTTTTTTCCCATTGCATATAAGCGACGCGGGGATTCCAAACACGCCGTTGGCCAAAGTTTATGGGCAGAGACAGAATCCTTTTTTTTAGATAATTAATGGATTATATCAATAATTTTTATTAGACGCGTGATTTTGTCATTTCCAAATTTGACTTCATCGTACCAAGTACTTTTTTTTTTCTTTAATTTTTTTTCGAGCCTCAGTCTTGTACCAACTATCAGAGTTACCTATCAGTCAGATTTAATCAGATATTAATCATATCAAATCTACTAATTATTTTAAAGATACCTACTAAACTCATATATTTACTATTTAATTTTCATTATTAGAACCCGACCCGACTCAAATCCATTTAGCAAACTCGAAGCTAAACATTTAAAACTTGATTATATTATTAAAAAATAAATTAAATAACATTATAAAAAAATAAATTATAAATAGTCATCTAAAAAAATAAAAAGGTGAAACGGTGTAGTGCAAAAAATTATAAACATATTAATTTTACACATAAATATATATACCTCTATAATAAAATTTAAATATATTATTAAAATATAGTACGGATACTCGGTATATGATACCAAACTCAGACCATTATAAAACGGACATCTTAAAATCAAATCCTATTATATAGATATCAAGCCCGATTAATTTAGGTTTAGTCCGACCCCATACCAAGTACCTGCCGGGACAAAATAACTACCTTGTACCCTCGCCAATGCAACTACCTTAAACCTTGTATTGCTAGATAAAAATCGACATAATAATAATAATAACGGGGGCTGACAGTAATAGCATCAAATTGATTAGTTGATTAATTAGTATCAACGTTTAAATCACACATGCTTTGTTCTAATTATGTAAACTATATAACGTATACCTTGAACTAAACTCATGTGTTCGTGAGCTGAGGCAGGTAGTCAATTTTTAAAACTATCCCTGCATGAACGTTGACCCCCGGCCCCTGGCAAGTCGTGAAAGTGTGGATTTGTGAGAAAACATTTGGAAAATAGTAGCCAGAGAGACACGGAAGGCGCGTACACGAGAAGAGATAAAATGAATTAAGAAGCGATTAAATAAAAGAGGAGAAGAGAAATATACTTTCTGTAACCATAAACTGATCTTCAGATCAACATGTCCGGCGTCCCGACATCCACCTTCTCCAAATTCCTTCTCCTCTTATTCCGTCTCCGGCCGGCCCAGCCGCAAATTCGATCACTCTTACCGTACCCGGCCAAATTAAGAGTACAATACCCCAATCCACATCGACAAGAAGTGATCGGCGCGCTAGCTACAGCATCTGCATGATACGTACACTACTGAAAGAACTATTCTTCAAACGGACATACCCATTCGGTACGTACACCAGAAAGGCAATTCACTCACTTAGTAAAGGGAATTCGCATTCAACACATGAATACGGTGCTATACATATTATATAGGGTATGAGAGAAAGAACTATAGAGTGATCTGTTGATCAAAATGCATGCATGTGTATCTATAACCGATAACTAATTAAGCTGCAGCTGGGAGAGCTTTTTTAGATGGCTCTCTAAGTCCTAGCTTGTGTGATCCTATATATACTAATTGATGCGTGCAACACCGTACTTTGGCTTAATATGTTGCAATTTGCTTAATTTAAACATTATTCTATCCTCGTAAAATAATTAGCAGCCCAAATTTAGACGGACGCCGTTGGTAGATCATATATTTTTAATGACGTGGCCTTAATTCAAATAATATCTATCAATTATCATCTCCACTAACTGTAAAATCTTCTGTTAATTTATTGTCAATTAGTGACTAATTCCAAGCAACTTCCGAGAAGCTTCCTCCGTGCTCCTTCCAGGAAGCAACCTTGAAGGAAGCTTCCAGGAAGCAACCTTCAAGGAAGCTTCCAGGAAGCTAGATAGAACGAACCTTCCCGGAAGTTTCTTGTTGGTAGGGGCCCACGCGGCTTGAAGAAATTGACGACTTGTGATGGGAACGATGATGTTTTGAAGGGTCTTCGTGGCATTACTTACTCAAACCCGGTTAGCTGTCTACTTGAGACTTCAAAATTGGGTACTTTGATAAATCATAATAAAAATAAGGTTGTTATTACACCACAGTGACGACCCACATGATCGAGCCGGGGTTACCTATAAATACACTAGGACTTAAAAATAAAAATGCACGTACATGCATTATAAAATGGCAAAATAGGTATGTCATTATGCATGAAATGTAATTGAACAAAAATAAATCGAAATAAATAAAACGTAAAATTTATGTATCTAAATAAGATTATTAACCATGAAAATAAATCATATTATCTAGATAAGTGAATGCAGATGATGCAATAAAATAAACTAACTATGAAAAACATAGTCTTACAACCACCAAATCATTTTTCATAATCACAATTATAATTCAAAATGATATAAATAGGAAGTCTATTTTATTTATTAATTCTTTTAACTAGGTCGATAAGGAACTCACCTTCGATTACAAAATCGTGTTAGTGATAAAAGTATTAAGCCGTATAATAATAAGAAACAAGTCAAAATATTTCTCAATATTATTTAATAATTCTTTTAGTAATTATGAGTTTATGTTGAGCTCCAATGATACCGGGAGGGGTGGCCATCCTATTTAGCTATAATCTTATATATGTGCACGCACGCTACGTGGTCTACAATTTGTAATTATTAATATTTGTCATTATCTCATCTTTTTAGTATCACAAATGCATCACCTCTTTTGGTATGAGGGCATATATTTTGTCTTTTAAAAAATTTAAAAGTGAAACCTTGTGTCAGACTGAGTCAAATCTTTACCTCAGTTACGCTCAGCACATAATGATCAAATCTGCATTTAAGCTGACCAAAGCTGCCAAAATAAAAATATATAATATTTTTAATTATTATACAGTCCTGGATAATTTGTAGATGAACCCGTAATTGCGACCGACGATCATATTCTAATAAGGTAAAATTATCCATACGCATAATTTTATATCCAAAGAATGCATGCAATACTATAACCAAAACTTGACAAAACAACCCATACAACACTTTAAATATTAAAGCTTTAAATTTACTAATATTAACTCGAAAACAATTTAAATCGAAATTAAAATATTTAGAATCAAATGCACATAATGAGTTTCTCATTAAGCAAAATGATGTATAATTATCGACTTGAAAAATATTCATTTAATCATAGGTGCAACATGATCATAGAAATAGTATTAATATAATTCCTTAGTAAGATAATATAGATTATAAATGTCATCTTAATAAATCCATATTTTGATTTAGATTTTAATTTTGTATTGCCCATGAAGCAACAATTATGTTCACAATTAATACTAATTTGAATAGGCTAATAATAAATTATTAATTTTAATATTTTTAATCATTATCAAACATATTAGACCATCATATCTTATTATTTAATATAACTTGTATTAAAGTTTAGGAATATTACTTGTAAAATTTATTTTAACTTACTTAATTCGATAAATGTTTGAATTTTATTTATTTGTAACATGCTATTATAGTTCAACACTTGTAATTATCACAATATAATATTTTAATAACTCAAATTACTACTTTAATTGTCATTAAAATAATCAACTTTATCTACTCCATGCTTATTTTTTTTATATTTTGAACATACTTTATTAATAATTCTATTATAGCTTACGTGTCATTACCTAGTATTAAATTAAATATGATAAAAGTAAAATCTTAACTTCATTAATCACACTTAACCATCCGATTTAATCATAAACTTATAATTCATGAATCAATTATCAACAATTAATACTATAATAAATAATACTATATTACTCATGGATTAACACAATTTATTTAACCTAACCGTGATTATTTGTATGTATAAATTTGTTATTAGTTTAACCATCATGACCACATCTGCGTTAATTATAAGACATCATCTTTAACAATTTAATTTAGTATGAACAGTTACACAATAATTTATGAATGGGATTTATTAGTAAATTACTCATAACAATTACAACATATAGATCATGATTTAACCCACTTTCATTGACATACGGACATAATCAAGAAATAATAATATTACTAATGAACATTAAATATAGAAGTGAACTAAATTAGCAACCAGTAAGGTAGACCAGTCAATGCTCTTATAGAAATCACGTACAAGTCACAAGCAACCAAAAAAAAATAGTATAAAGATCATGATTGCTATCTCACCAATCTAAACTATGTTTATGAACCACACTTAGGAACATGCCAAGCAACAAACGACATTTATGCTTTTATGGGAATAGAATCTGCACGTATAACAGTGTTCGGCGCAGCCGAGCAAAGAAAAACGGAAACAAACACGGCAAGGGGCGAACAAGCCAAGATCAGAACTCCCACACATGACGACTCCAGGACAAAAAAAAAAAAAACACGACTAACACATACTCCAAGCACTGAATAGATCATCACATACCACAAATAAAAGAAAAACAATAGATGCATGCATGTTAAAAAATAACGTAGGAAAGAGGGGGAAAAAACAAGAAGAATGAAGAGGAAAGAGAGTAGGGGTTGAGAAGGGTAACAAAGTAGACGTTGAGGAAGAGAAGAAGAAATAAGAGGCGATGTTGGTAGGAACTTCTACTTTGTTACCCTTATCAACGCTGAAAATTGTAGAAGTTTGATGGAGGTTGTGTTGAAGGACAACGTATTTATCGGTCACTTCTTATGTGTTTCAAAGGGTAGGTTCCAATTGTTTTTTCTTATGTTGGTGCTTTTTTCACTGTAGAAAAGTGTAGTTATGTCTGCTCTATCTAGATTAAGTGAGTGAAAGACGTTGTTTTTGCATGTCTCTTGCCTCCATTCCTTATTTATAAAAATAAGAATGGATTAGCGTTGGTCATGGTTATTGAAACATTGACATTGTTTAGCGTTTATACTTCAAATCAGGATAAAGAATTAAAGGTCAAATGTGGACTTATAATTTGTGTAAGTCCTGCCCGAACTTGATATAACCGATCTTTATTCTGTATTCATTTAGGATAACCCTAACTGTTTTTGTTAACTACATAGAAATATATTCGCATTCGTCTAGCTTTGAGTGCCAATGTCCTACATTATTAAATGATTAGCCTATTAAAAATGTCCTAAGATAATTCAGCTCATTCTAGTGATACTTTGGTTGTCCAAAACTTCAATTTTTGGCATCATCTCTTATTATTACAAACAAGTTGCACGTAATTAATAACTCATGCAACCTGCGGTGTGATTATTTTTAATCAAGCTTAGAGGAAACATAATCATTTTTTCCACATATTTAAAAAAAAAAATTTAAAAGAGGCTCATTTTATCATCTTACTTTCTTCCAATGTGCATTATAATCAAATTGAGCCCATCCAAAGTGGGCGTTGGGCCTACCCAAGGCCCATTTCTTTTTGCGGCTATTGAGCCTCTTCCCAATTTGGGCCCATTATCCTCTTCGTTCTCTTCTCCGGCGAGAAAAGCTCCGACCTTCCAACCGCCGGCCCTGTTGCCGGCCGCCGAAGACTCGGCCGGTTATCGGTCGACTCCCATATGAATCACCGGCCCTTCCGTTCCACACCGAATACTTCACTGTTGCCTCCGGTGGGGCCAAGAGCTGCCTTGCCGGCCATGCCCGCTCGGATTGTAGAGCTCTTGCAGTCCTCCATAGAAAGAAACGATTTTTTTATGGCATGGTACTCCATTCTCAGATTCTCACCTACGGCTCGCCGCGGACATCTTCCTCAACAACAAATTGATCGAGCTACGCCGGTTATGGCCTCCTCATGGCCGCCCGGCGGGTGTTCGATGCAATGTCAGCTTGGAACGGGAATTCGTGGAATGGAATGCTGTTTGTGGAAATGCCCTAGAGGAATGTGGTGTGATGGAACACTCTTATCGGTGCCCTGGCGAGGGGTAATGCTCAGAGAAAGGCGTTGAATTTGTATGGTGTGATGGTTTTGCAAGGGTTCATGCCATCTCATTTTACGTTTGCGAGTGTATTGAGCGCTTGTGGTGGACTGGGGGATGTTGGGATTGGCCGAAAGTGTCATACTTTCGTGGTGAAGGTTGGGCTTGATGGGAATCTGTTTGTGGGGAATGAGTTGGTGGGGATGTATGCTAAGTGTGGGAGCATGGAGCATGCGGTTGAGGCCTTTTAGAGCATGGTGCAGCCTAATGAAGTTTTCTTGCACGTTTTTTATGGCTGGGTTAGCAAATTCTGATGACTTGGGGGGGGGGGGGCTTTCAGAGTGTTCTCGACGATGCACGAGTATGGGATCCGAATAGATCAGGTTGCTTAGTCGAGTGTGTTGGGTGTGTGTGCTAGATGTGATGATGAACTTTTATCTTCTAATCAATATAGTCGTTGTTCAGGTAACTCTAATGGTCAACAAGTACTTGCAATTGCAGTTAAGCTTGGGTGTGATCAGGATCTTCACGTCACTATTTCATTGACTGGTATGCATGCTAAATGTGGGATATGGTCAATGCTGAGAAAAATTTTGAAATGTCTTCGGAGGTCAATGTTGTCTCATGGAATGTTTTGATTGCTGGATATGGCCAGCACGGCCTCAGTTACAAAGCAGTTGAAATGTCGAAGAGGATGTAACTTTTAGGTTTTGAACCAGATGATGTGACCTTTGTAAGCCTGCTTGCTGCATGTGCCAAGTCAGGGGATGTTGAAACAGCTTGTCAAGTGTTTGATAAGATGCCCAAGTGTGACTTCATGGAATGCTACGCTTAGTGGATATTGTTAGAAAGGATGGCACAAGGAAGCAATGGAGTTATTTCATGAAATGCAATCCAAGTGTGTCCCGCATGATAGAACTACCCTTGCTGACATCCTCAGTTCATGTACGGCAAATGGTTTTGGAATTTGGAAAGCAGGTTCATGCTGCTTTTATCAGGACACTACTCATCTTGGATGTTTATGTTGCGATTGGATTGGTAGATATGGATTCAAGATGCGGAAATGTGAACGCAGCAAAGTAATTTTTTATAGGATTGGAAGAAAGGGATGTGGTTACCTGGAATTATATGATGGGATGTTTGGCCCTTCATTCTCAGAGTCAAGAGCATTCACTTTTTTCAAGCTAATGAGGAGTGAAGGAATTAATCCAGCTCAGTTCTCTTATACTAGCCTGGTTAGCTCCTGTAGAAGATTGTCTATTCTGTCTCAGGGAAGACAAGTTCATGGACTGATATTAAAAGATGGATATATCTTTGATTTGTTTGTAGGATCAACCCTGATTGATATGTATGCAATGTCTGGAAATATAGATGAGGCTGGGAGGAGCCTTTTTGATTGTATGCCCTTTAAGAACATTGTCATATCGAATGAGATGATACATGGATATGCACAGAATGGCTATGGTGGTAAAGCTATTGATCCGTTTGAGAAGATGCTCGAGAATGGAGGAAAACCTGATAGTATATCGTTTATTGCAGTTCTTATTGCTTGCAGCCATTTTGACTTGGTGGACTCAGCAATAAAACACTTCCATATGATGGAAAATGACCACAATATTCAGCCAAAGGCTGATCATTGTACATGCTTAATAGATTCTCTTGGATCGGCATCTCGCTTTGAAGAAGCAGAATCCGTCATTGATAAGATGCCACGATCCTATGATATGGGAGGTTCTTCTTAGTTGTTATAGGCTTCATGGCAATGTGAAATTAGGTAAACGAGCACCGGAGGAGCTTTTGAGGTTGCAAAAAATCCAGCTCCTTATGTTCTCCTGTCTAATATCTATGCCTTTGTTGGAAGGTGGGATGATGTATCACTTGTTTGAAAAAATATGATCGATTGCGGAGTGATAAGAGATCCAGGATATGGTTGGATAGACTTCAAAAAAGGTGTACATGCTTTTATGGTCGACCATGATTTGAGGAGAGTTTATCCCCGGGATAAGATATGCTACAATCCTGAAGAACCTTTGGCTCAAAGAATATGAAGTAGTATTTATTTAGTATGAGAAACTTGCAGATGGAAAACAGAGCAACACCAAATTCTAAGAGAGAAATTAGCAACCAATTGTCAGAATGAAGGATCAGAAATCAATCGACAGTTGCAGTAATTGTTGTGTTACATTCATTATTGAGTTGGAAACCTGGAATGAGATGATACATACCAATATCAATCACTTCTATCGGCTGCACAGATGGATCTTGGGATTTTCTGCTATTGGAGCTTTTGTTGAAAAGGAACAACGCCAAATCCAGCTTGCATTGTCTTTTGGGCAGGCAGGTCTTGGTAACTTGTTTTTGAAGATACTGAAATTCGGTAGAGAGCATATATTGCTCAAGCTAGAAATAGAACCGTGTTGTGGGAGACTTCTCAAGGCATGTAAGGGAGAGGAACGCAGGTCCATGTTAAACGCCGCAATGAAAGATGTCAAATTCAAATAACGAGCTGGTGAGATTATTTTGTCCTTCCAATTCGGCAATGTTTGATGAAACCAATCTGAGCATAATCGAGAATGAACATCTATTCATTAGACTCAGTTTTAAGCGATTAACTCAAACTTAATTTGAGGTAGGCAATATTATGCACTCAAAATTCAAGTTTGTTGAAGACGGTTAAACAGTTCATGCTCATCTTTAGTTTGATGCAATGATTCCTTGAGCTAAGGCACAAAAGGTCGAGCTTGAGCTTGTCTCAACCAACATGGAGCACCTGATCTTCACTAAGAACGCTGGCAAGATTCAATCCCTCCTGCTTCAAAGGCTCCATCGTTGAGCTCTATTATAATGCTTCTATTACTTGAGAGATACCCAGATTTTCTTTTACGTTGTTTGGTAGAGTTTGATGATTTTTATTTCAAGTTGAGGCCACACAAATAAAATTGAACAGAAATTGTGGCTTTATAATATAAAAATAGAAAGTGATTGTACAAGTGGATCTTCACCTTGTACTTACATCACAGGCCTCTGGTTGGATGGCTCTTGCTTGTAAAGAATTGGAGGAATTCCACTTTCAAGCTTCAAAAAGTAATTCATCGCCTTTTGCAAATACTTTACATGTTCCGTTGCTAGGACAACGTAATGAAATATTTCATTTTATGTTCCAATTGGCGAGTTTTTTTTTTTTTTTAACAGCTCTAGCTCTCGCCGTGCATGAATCAGCAACATTCGGATTTGTTTGATTCATTTGCATACATGCCCACATATATCACGTAAAAACACTACTAGTCTACAATTATGCACACTTATACTGAAAAAAGTAATTTCTTCCACAAATTAAAAGACATAAATTTCCCGGAAAGAACATTCTCGGCTTATATTTCTTGTTCTTCTAACAGAGCTGCTGCTATTACCAGCTTTCCAAATAAGCTTTAATGGTACTGGACATGGTAAACCGACAGGCCTTATAATTAGCTCGTCTCCACATTTATTTAAGTATTTTCTCATAACTTATATTTTTTTAATATATAGAAAAATCAGTAATGTCTTTTTTCTATGACGAATTTATCTCCAAACTGAAAAAGAAAAATGAATTATATGTATCTTGTCCACTCACAATGCTGCATCAAGAGGAGAGAGGGGAAAAACAAGCGATAATATATCAAAAGTACTGTTTTTCATTTGCCAAAATTCTAGTGATCTTCTGATCAGTCATGCCAGGCAAGGTCTCGCTTGAAATGCTTGAAAACTTTCTTTCTCGCGTCTCCTATCCATCCAATGTTTTAAAGAATGTGGGTCTCACAAGGGAGTACCGTCTCTGCCCCCCAACTGACTGGCAACTTATATTAACTTTATTTAACTGATCATGGTGTATAGCAAACCAAAATAAAGTATGTATAACTTCAAACCAAAAGGCAAATGTAATGTTGCATGCGCACTCCAATGTTTGCTAATTGTGACTTGAAAAGGTTTAAACCAGACCCTGAGCTCCATATACGGCATCATGAGAACATTAAACCAAATCTACGCTGATCTCGAAGTACAGTATATTGCATGGTAACTTCTTGTTCGTTGAATGTATGGTTAGAAGCCACTTCTAACTACCTCCAGTGGATGGCCAGTCATAGATATCCATGAATGGATTAATGCTAGCTTTGCTAACTTTTCCTTTTCCTTCTTTTTCATGAGAAGTCTGATCTCTTGGGAAGCCTTGAGAGGACATGAGGCTGAAAGGATCTGGATCCAATTCATCTAAATCTGCAAAGAAATCATCATGAGGTTGGCCTGGATCTGGCAGGGGAAGAGGCGTGTAAGTATTATGGAACATTTGATCAAAATCTTGATCTCTCATCTCCAAACAAGGCTTGATCTCATCCTCAGCAAGGACTACTTCATCCTTAACAGACAGCTTAGAATGATGATCACTCGGCAAAACCGCTTTAGATTTGTCCTCGTGCAGGTTTGGGATCTCTTTCTGCTCTTCCTCCACATCTACACCACTACTAGGCTTTGCAGATGTGCTGGCATGAGGGGTAATGTTCTTCGAACTAGAGGAATTGCCTTTCAAGGGTTGTGATCTTGTGGAGCCAGCAAGTGCATTTCTCTGAGTAGGCCATGGGTGGTTGTGCTCAGATGTGTAGGTAATCACCAGCATGTTTGGATCTGTCCTGCTTCTTTCCACTTGCTTCCTTGCAGAACACCCCTTGGAGCTGCTGCACCTGTAGTACCCTCTGCACACCACCATGCAGAAGTTCTTGGACTTTAGGATTAAAACTAAAAAAAACCCATGTCACCATCTTCAAGGCAACGTTAAAAAAGATGCAAACAGTTAGGCAATGAACAATGTTAAACTACATAAAATAATTTAACAGTTCTTCAAGTCTTTGTTTTCTTTTCTCCAGGAGCCGCTTGTCACCATCTCCTATTAACACAATCAAAATATCGTTATCTCCAATAATATCCGTACTTTGTCTCATCATTATCATCTTGCACCATCCGTGTAACTATATACTAAACAAAATTAGCCATTTTCCTCAAAATGCCTCTGAACTTGAATGAGAAAGGAAACCAGTTCGATAAATATTTACAACCAAGTAATAAATTCTATAATTGGACTACAAGTCCATAAACCTATATTTATGATCAGCTAGTAGACTTGCCTTGGATAGGGAGAACCTTTGATGGGCTTCTGGCCATACTTCCTCCATGCCCACAGATCAGAAGGGACAACTTCCCCACTTGGCCTGCTGCTGGCTGCTGCTGGCGCAGGAATACATACCACCTTTTTTGCCTGATTCTTCCTGAAATGACAAAGCAACCATGGGTAATTAACCATGTTCTCCATAGAGTTCCCTGACTCAAACATATAAGTTAGTAATTTTATGCTAGCGAACAGAGAAATTAAAATGGTTATACATTGCATCCATGAAAGGGTATTACCAATGTGAAGAACAGCTTTTCATGCATCTTGTATCATAATTTACACTTGCCCAATTAATTTGTAGAACTCATACTTTATCAGTAAGCTAAGCCAAAACTGTCCGAAGTCTGGGGCAAGTACTGGCACAAGGAGAGGATTGGACATTTTCTTTTCTTTTCTTTTTTTCGGTGGGTTTGGCACAAAAAGTTTCAGAAAACAACATGAAAGCTACATCCATGCCCCCTATTGTGACACCATGAAAAGTATGGTGACCCTTTTTCACATAGCTAGGTTAGGAACCTATGAAAACCAAGTTTATGGTCAGCAAGCTGACAGAGGGGGGTGCCCCATCTTCACCAAGTGAGATTCACAGTGTCTTTTGATAATTATGAAAGGGACTCCCTGTTCCTGAACTATGATCTTTGTCCCACAGATTTTCCTCTAGCTAATACAAACACAAAAATGTATTTTCAAAGAATTTGGTTGGTGGCCCATGACATGAAGTTTTTTCATGTTTAGTCTTGTCATGGATGACTACTGATAGTGCATAATCAATTCAATTATTCACGCAAAGACGATTGGAAGCTCAAATGCTAATTCACAAAAAATATTAATGAACAAGGAATATTTATCAGACCATTAAGATAATTAAATCTTATTAATTGCTAAGGTAATGAATGGTCACCTTCTCTTGATCCCGTGGTTCCTGGGAGTTGGAATCTGAACACCGGCTCCATCCTCCATAGAAATACACCCCACGGAATTGTTCCTGGTCTTGATGACATCTGATTGACAGGTGTTGACTGCCAGAAGGGAGGCTGCGACGGCGGCCGGAGGTGCGGCAGCTATGGGTGAAGGACTAGTGTTGGTGGAGATCTGAAGCATTCTAGAGAACATGTTAGAAGCCGGCGATCTCTTGTTTGTGTGATCTTCAACAAAAACCCTGTGAGGGAGAAAGCTATGTTCACCACCAGAATTGGGAGGTCGATTCAAGGCCATCCCACCTACCATGACGTCCATCTCATGCAGCAGCGGATCCCTCGTATTGGTGAAGGGATTGCCAAAGCCTTCAAGAAGATCATCAAAAGAATTTGAAGTGGTCTGATGGTTGGTTGATCCGGAAGCCAACTTCCACTGAACTCCGCTGCTAGTACTCACCCCTCCACCTAGAACGATGTCGGCAAGATCTCCATGGTCGTTGCCCATGATCACCATCTGTGTGAACAAGCTGCACATCACAAAGTATTATGCGCTTGCGAAGACTGAATGAACTACTTGTGGATGACTGATACGATCATTAACTGAACAAGCAATCAAACATTCTATCATGGTTTATATACATAGGAAGAAGATCATGAAAAGGGTGTCATGGTCAGTTTTTCAAGGCCAAGTGTGAAATGTGAGCGATGGGTAATACTCTAGAAAAGCGGAGAATGAGCGATCAAGAGAAAGAAAGAAAGAACGAGAGAGAGAGAGAGAGGGGGATAGAGAGAGAAAAGAGAACATTTTTTTTCAGTTCCAGACGCTGACTTTTTGCACTCAGACCTTCCGCATACGCAACAGAAGGAGAAGCAGTACAGAAAGAGCGGGTGGGAAGGAAATGGGTGACTTAGATATCAAATCACATCACCAAAATTGGGTCAATGCTAGATTTGTATCCAGCTCTTTCATTTGATATATACATCATTGCCTTCTCTCTTTTTGTTTCAAAGAGAAATATATAGACTGAATGACACCACCCCCATGACCTTCACCTTCCCCCTCAACTTGAAATCCCACTGCACTCATTTTTCTAATCATACCTGGATGGAAGGAAATGATAAAGAAAGGCTTGCAAGAAGCCGCAACCCACGCATGGCCGGCTTCCTACTCCTTTCTTCTTATATTATTTTTTTGTTCACTGTGGATACCTCTCAATATTGCCCTCACCTTTTCATAATCTGTTCTCATTATAATATCAGGGTTTATGGCAAGTTACGGTTGTTTGTGCCCAGCAGTTAAAATTTTTAATTTTCCTACTCTCTAAAATAAATATATCTTCAATCAATTTCTCAGATTTGATTTTTTTTTTAAAATATTTGTGTCGCAATACGGCAGCTAATGTTGAGATGGATTCATTCATCGCATGGGGCATGTCTTAGTTAACATGTGTATTTATATATATATATATATATATA
>JAVDBV010002193.1:0-20828 GCA_032619315.1 Piper longum
TATATATATATATATATATATATATACATACATATGTGTTTTTTCATATCTTCCAATGAAAGATCAATTTAAAAGGGTGGTCTTAAGGTTTTGGATGTGGGAGAATATAAAATAACCCTTTGCAGCGAGAGAAATGTCCCACTTTTTGGATTGGGATCAATCACATTGCTGAATTTTTATCGAATCATCAATCAAAGTCATTCCCTCATCAAGATACCATAGATTTGTTTAAGTTTTCTCTATCCTTGTTTTGGATCCATCATTATAGGTAATTAAATAATTGATCTGTGTTTGGGAGTTTTTCACTCGGGGTTGTAATTGAGAATGATTTGTCATTTGTGTTGATTTAGGAGAAGTTCATTTTTTAGAAAAATCTTAGTTGTAAATTGATTATATTATAATGGAATGTTTTATTAAGCGATTGCCTCGTAGTATCTCCTTCATAATTAAGAGTTCCATGTTAAAATTGTGTGTGCTCTAATTGCTAGTGATTTGTAAATTATTATTGTTTGTTTTTATCTTGTCCAAATGCAACAATGTATTGGGATTATACAATAGAAGAAAAATCCCAACATTAAAAAAATATAATTCAATTGTAACTAGATTTGGTAAATTTTATTGTTATCATGGGCATACTTGATCTTCTAACTATTTTATATGTTATCCTTTATTTTTTATTCATAAAAATATTAATTTTCTATTCAATTTTTTTAGTAGGATCCTCTGCCTGTTGTCTAACTATTTTGTAATATTATCTTTTATTTGTTACTCATAAAATTAAAATAAATTACAATTTTACTCTTCCATATTTACCTAAATCTATAATATCTACATCTAATCTTCTAAACGGAGCTTTCACACCACTTCTCACTACAGGTTCCACATATTATAAAAAAATTTGCGACGAGTTGTTAAGTATTATTGTATAATTTTACCCCGTTTATTAAGGAAGTACTAATTACATATTTACTTTAAGTTTTACAATTTCTATCGAAAACTCAAGTTCTTTTATGATTTGCTCTTTCTTATTAACAAATATTAATTAATTATTATATATTTTCAACTATTCTTATTAGAAATATATTAATTAATTGTAATATATATTAAAAAACCGATTCAACTATGACTAGATTTGGTCAATTTGATTTTTATTATGGGCACATTAAAAATAGTAAAAAATTTAGCTAGTTTGCAATATATTTATAAATAGTTATTAAAATTAAGTAAGGAGCTTAAACTAAGTTAGAGTCAAATTACATTTAATACTCCTTCAAATAACTAAAAATAAATAAAAATTATAAATTAAATTAAAATATATACATGTAATAAAAATTATCTGTATAAATTAAAATATATGCTGATAATATGTTTTAAAAATTATTATATTCAAAAAAGATATTCATGTAGCCCACGCATCGCTGGGTTATGACTAGAAATATATAAAAAAACATATTTAAATGAATATTTTAATGTTGTCTATATTTACCGAGAATTTTTTTTGTTGGTATAGTCTTCAAGTATATCCAGGCTTATGACGCAGTGTACTCTCATTTACATAAGTTTATGTATACGTCAAGATTTTATCTTGTAGAGTCTTCGTTTTATAAATAGAAGAAGGTTTATCTCGCAGAGATTTATCTTTTATTTCTAAAATATATCTCCAATTTACAACCACGGGAAATTTTGTAAAAACATCTATATTATATTGGACATTTTGTAAAATCCGCCACCGACCAGAGAATACTAACTGTATCTAATAGTGACAAAAGACAAATTTTTCTAAAACAGTGTATTGTGTTAGACAGTCCCACCTTATATATATACATACATATATATATATATATACATACATACATATATATATTTTCTCTTATTTGTATTACGCAGAACTTTATTCGTATGGGTAAAATCATATCTGACAAAATAAGCATAAAAGCAAACCATAAAAAAGGCATTCAGCTAAAGACCACCAGGCAAAGAGCCTATTACGAATTAAACTACCCCCCTTCAGGGCATGCGGCAATTTGTTAATAGCCGGCTATTTGAAGCACTTCCTAATTATATTTATTAGTAGATAGATAGATAAAATAGTCGGATAGTAAATCTTCTGTTCACATCATTTTGCGAAATTTGAGCTGCTAAGGCAAAAACAAAGGTTTGGACAAGAATCTTGCAAGTGCAAAAACGAAAAGTTTAGCTAGTTTTGATACGCAATTACACACAAATTGTGCAATTTGAGTCACTACATACCATTGGTTTGTACTTCTACATGGTCTTCGTCAGACTTAATATAGAGAAATAATAACTTCTAGATACATTAACACCACAACGGTTTACTGTTAGCTGCTAACTGCAGTATTCTACATGGAGACTTGCAAGTATAAAATCCCTGCATTAAAAACTAAACGAGATCAAAACTTGCAATAATAGATAACAAATTTACTGAGACCAAATTTGCGAGTTCTACTCAAATGCCTCTAAATCGTCTGAACAATTTGAAAGTTTTCACTTACCCACTTCATCAAAAGCAGAGACAAACTTGGGAATATAACATGCAAGTTGTAAGTGTTTATATAAGGGAGCAAGGACTGATATATTTTCAGTATTACCTATCAATCACTATGATGGAGATCCTCCCTTAGCTTCAATTTGCTTCAAAAATTCTGCAGAAAACCTTCACAACAAGAAGGCTCAAAATTGTAACATCAATAACGAAACATGAAATAGTTATGTCATTAGAAAATATTCCCGTCAATCAGATTTCTGATAATAATACAGAAGGGCATTGTCTTAGTAGGAGAAAATGGTTTTAATTTTGCACATGGTTTGTCAATTCTACCGGATGACAAGATTTGCGATTTGTCGAAACAAAACTCGACAGGGCTTAAATTTTGATAATGTCGCCCCACATCGCTGATTGACGTTCAAACCCATTAACTTATTTGTACCAAATTAATTATTTGAACCTATTAATCTATTATCTTGTGTCGGCCTACCATGTTTGAACCTAATTGCTTTCTTTGCAATTTTGATTACCTTCTTAACTATTTATTAGTTGTTTATTAGCCTATTAATTTAATTTTCTAGATTAATTATAACTTAGTAAGTGTTTTGTGAGTTACCCTTTAATGTGTTTAGTGGATTTTTTTATAAGTACCTTGCATAATGGATTGTCAATAGCTTATTGATATTAATTAATTTATATTAATTGAGTAAGCTGGCATTTATGTTAATTTAATGTGTATTATTATTCACAAACTATGTTGTTTGGGGTTCAAAAAATATAGAATAATTTCTATCTTATAATAATATTTTATTCTTATAATAATATACTATATGAATCGCAATTTGTTTAGCATATCTACTATAGACATCTTGGCCAATGACGTCCAAAACAAAACCGAAATCTGGTATTGCAAACCTTGGTTTTACAAATCAAACCCAGCTATACATTAAACTTAGATGTAACTCCACTGCGCAAATATAAAAAAGAAAAAAGGATGAGAAAGGAGAATGTGATGTGATGGTACCCTAAGTGCAAAGTAGTATTTGAATCCTCCTGCTTATGATAATCAGCATCATCTGCTGAATCAGGTGTTCGATCGAGTGTCAAACAGGATTGTCTCCCATCATAACTCACTGGTAGAAACTTTGCCATTGAGGTTGAGTTCTGTGTCATTTGTAGTTCTTCAACCTGGAAAGCAATCAAAGATTAGTCAACATTTTATTTAATATCACAAGCAAAGACACAAGAATTTACAGCAAGAGACTTGCCTGCTTGCGCAAATTTTCATTCTCCAATGTTATCTGTTGCTCCTGATAAAAAGTGAAAAATCAATATTGAATATAGAGGACTGTGAATAACATGATAGATCAAACACGTTAAAAGTTTAAGTTTTCTCTATATTTGTCGCTGCATAACAACATTAACTTAGACTGCTGCTACAAATTAACAAATGTACTGCTAGTCAATTGAAATTGACGACAAAAATCAAGAAACAGAGCAAAACCACCGTTTGATGTACAAATCAGAGAGCACAAAGACTCAAAATCCATATATTTCTTTATAGAAACATATGACAAAGCTAAAAAAATTCCTTTCACAGATATGCTGCAGTTAAAGAAGAGGATTGAAAGAAGATACAGAAGTTTGGTATTACCTTAAGCCGTGATTTTTCAAGTTGTTCCAATAGCAGTTGCTCCTAAAATATCAAAGATTAAATTCAACGAATGAGGAAAGAAAACTTTATTGGCAGAAAAATTTTGGATTAAACATATGAACATGAAGAATGTCTATTTATAAGGAGAAATTGCTCAAGAACTTCGCACTACCTTCCTGTCCTTCACAGACAGCATTCCTTCATGCAACTGATGTTCAAGGCACTGCAAGTCTTTTAAGTTCAAGCCCACGAGTTCTTTACCTTTCAACTGCCTGCAATGAAGTCCATTGAAAAAATGTATTTAATCTCAGCATAACAAACAGTTTTCAGCTGAAAAACCATGGAACTAGTGCTGAAGTTATGTCAAATTGAAACCAATAACCAAAATAATTTTTGAACAAGACTTACAAGACCATCATCCTTAGCTTTCTATTTTCATCCTTTAGCGAGCACATCTCCTTCAATTGCTTGTTCTGCACGAGAAAAAAATAAAAGAGGTTCAATGAAAAGAATTTATGTAATAAAGAGGATTGGAATAATTTGGATAGAGCTACACAAGCTCTACCAAGCTGGTTGATTCGAAGTTAAAATAGGTTATAAAGTAAGCAGCATCATTGTTTAGAAAATGGTTTTATAAATTTTAAGCACAGTCCATTCGTTCTTTCTTAGCATTATTAGGTGCCCATATTTAAAGCAATTACCCATTACATATATAACAGAGAGAGCCTCTTTTTATACATTTTGTGCGGCACAAAAATGGATGGTATTTTAATTTACAAGTGTTTCTCTTTGATACGTTCCAGTAGAGAGGCAAGCCAAAACCGTAGAAGAAACTGAAAAAGAAAAGGAATACCTCAATTCCATGCTCTGTTAATGATGCGGGTTCAGAACGGTCATAGTTTTTGTTGTATCTCGATAAAGTTTTTCTCATGCTGTAAGAAAACACAAAATCATAACAGGCAAAATACTGTCTTAAATTTTATGCTCCTATGGGTTGGCATTCTAATCACCACCACCGCAATATCATTTTTTCAAGGTTGGCTATACCAAATAATATTGCCCATAGATCACTGGTTGCCTGGTTAAAAAATTGATCACAATTATAATATTTATGCTACTCCAGCGTGACTCTTTGTAGAGACATGAAAATACAAGGCTATTTATGAAAGTAAACATATAAAAGCTGCCTAATTTACCAAGATGACAAAGATAAATAAAAAGGCTCATGACTAATTGTGGCATGAAATTTTTTTTACCAATACTGTATTAACATTACTTTCTTAACCAAAATCTACTTTGACAGCAATAGATTGCAGATAATATTGCCGATATGATCAAGGCAAAATTCGATCTTTAACCCCTAAGAATAAAAACCACAAACAACTTTTAAAAAAAAAAAATAAGGCAGGAAACTATCAAATTAGTACGTAAAGTTACACATGCAAAAAATGAAGCCAGTAAAAGGAGAAACTCACCCAGCACTAGCAAATTCATAAAGCTTCCCGCTGGTGGAAAAGATGATGAGGGCAACCTCAGCGTCGCAGAGAATGGAAAGTTCGCGGGCCTTCTTGAGCAGCCCAACCCGGCGCTTGGAGAAGGTGACCTGCCTGCTGGTGGCATTCTCAATCCTCTTGATCTCAATCTTACCCCGCCCCATATCCTCTCTTCCCTTCTCCTCCTCCTCCTTCCTCACCACCACCTCTTCCTTCTCAGAAGAAAACTCTAAAACCCAACACCATAATATATAGAGCAATGAGAGGCCTAAAATTAGTGGTGGTGCAGACCAAAAATGGCAATGTTGGGAGGGGTAGGGAAGGTGAGGATGCCATCTTTTGCCCATTGGAGTGCAAAGTCACCTAAACAAAGATAGTAACAGAGGTGGTAGATGGGAGATGATAAAAAATGCAAAAAGCCATATTTGGAGGGGAGAAGGGAGAGAGCCCATGTCCTATTTTTGGGAGGGTGCCGGGTTTGGAATGCAAATCGCCAAATCCTCTCACCATCCTTTTAATGTTTGTGAAGGTGGAGCTGGTTTTGGCCGCCATTGGTCTACGTCTTTTAGCTTTTGGAGGGAAAGCTCTTGATATAAATGTGGCAGAGACTAGAGAGACCATGGTCTCTCCTCACCAACTCAGAGGGAAAAGAACAATTAAATTCATTGTGGCTTTATTATTAAAAAAATTAAAATTAACTGGGTTAATCTAGCATCAATGCCCCTAGAAAACCTTACTTTTCAAATTAACTTTTAAAATAAAAGACACTTGTTTTATTAAATCAAAATTGGCCGGTAGCGAATAATATGGCCTCGCAGTAACTCGGCTAGCCCAAATTGAGGTCTCATTGTAATATGTCTAATCTAACATGTGGTCTAATAAGCGAGAGAGAAATTTGTTACCTTAATTTTACATCAAGTTTCCGGGGAGGCCAATAGTTTAGTTTGTTTATAAGTTTTAAAAAATTTTATATTTTGAGCTAATTTTTAAAGTAAAAGAAACCCACGTGAATTTAATTTATTGAGTAAAAAATGGCCCTGCCTGGAAGAAACTCGGCCCTTTGGTAACTTTAAAATGTAACATTGTTTGGGTAAAATGTTACATAGGAGTGTCATAAATAAATAGGGTGAAATTATTGATGTGGTCTTAATATACAAATATTGTTAGATCGTTTAATGCTCCAATGGCAAATCCGAACCGGTCAGAGACAACGTCCACTTAACCCCACCAATTTTGCTGTAACGTAAAAGAAATTGGCGCCTAAAAAAAAAATGAGTTGGTATGATAGTACGACCGTTCAATTGTTTAAGAGAGATTTTGAAAATTTAACAACCAGTAATAAAGATGAAGACGAGAGCTGCAAAAATCATTTTTAGTGCAATGAGATGGTCACCGAGAGACAAACCGAGTCCCATCTTTGGAAGATCCTTTGATCAGAATGGAATTCCCCTATCCTATTGCAGCTATTTTTGCACAAGTGCTGGTTTTCGATTTTTCTCTTGCCATCTTTTGCCACGAATTTCTAATTTACAACCTTTTCTCATCTTCTGATCCTAAAATAAATGCCATGGATGGAAAAAAAATATTAGGTGCTCCCACCTTTTTTTAACCATGAATAATCTGGAAGATTTACTGGAGAAATATTCAGTTAGAGTCTCCTTTTACTGGCAATCAGTTTACACTTTTCCGACAATTTGATTTTTTCCCCAAATAATTTGATATTAATAATTAGTAACAGCTCCTAAACCTGGTTGTTTTGCTCTTCACGTTGTGGAATTAATAAAATAAATAAAAAATTCGAAGTTTAAAAAAGGCCAAGGAATCCTAAGCCAACCAAATGACTGAATCCTAATGCCCATAAATGGGTCTGAAGATCAATAGTATTTGATAATTCCTAGCCGTCTAATTCTGCGTATGATAAAATGGGCATCTTTTTATAAGTTCTTTTGGAGAGAATCTGTTCAAGTCTCGAGTCCTCATTTGGCACAAATCCAAAATGTTTGCTTGGCCGATAAGATTATTTGATAAGCAATCTTCTCATTCGGTGCCCAGGCCAAGAACTGGTGAACATTTTGAGAAACTATCACCAGAGAATCCCCAGCATTTTCCAAATAGGAAAACAAAGATACAAACGCAAGCATAACCAAACATGTCCGCATTTACTAAATTGAACGTCTGCAACCCTTAAGAAGAATGAATTTTGCAGTTCCATGTTCTTTAGAACTGAAGGCCATTCTCCCGCGCAGCGGTTGCAAGTGCTTCAACTCGCCCGTGGTATGGGTAGCCACCTCTATCGAATGCTACCTTTGTTATGCCTTTCTCTACGCACGATTTGGCAATAACCTCTCCAATCTTTCGTGCCACCTCCTGCCAACAAGAGGTGAATGTGTTGTTAAATACTCGGAGGTACGCAGTGAGGACAAAGGAACTCAAAAGGAAAACAAAGGCAAGGTAGGGTGAAACAGAAAGCATTCAAATTCCTCACTCCCACTGCCTCCTGGCGACATTCACAAAAAATAACAGAAGGAAACTGAGAGGTGAAAGCAAAGGAGTAAAGAAACATGAGGGATGTTTTCTTTTTATTTGTTCAATACGTGCAAACAGAGAAGTAAAAGCATTTTTTATAATTAATTGCAGAGAATCCAGGACTTTTTTATGGCCCACGACAAAAAATATATACTCTAAAACGTGCTCAAAGACTCCAGGCAATATTGGACTTTAAAAATAAACGATGCTAACTCACAAGTCAAACGATAATTGTCCTTGATACAACAGCTAAAAGCTTTGCATCATATGTTACCAACTGTGGTCTAAATGCCAATAAACATCTTTGAGTTGCAAAACAAGTTCAGTAAGTCAAACAACAAGTAATGATATAGAATAAACAAGTTATTACAGTGCTAATTACTTATGGTGAATCAACTGATATAATCTTTCACTTCAACACTTTGGTTGGTCAAATTTTTGGCATCAATAATCAATTATGTATACACTATCATCAGTAAAACGTTTTCTTGGCACCAAGTGTCACTTGAAAGTTTACTAAAAAAAAAAAGGGTTTTCAAAAATTGAAGTTAAAACTGTCAGGTTTTGCACTTGATTAAAGCCTAAAATATTAGGCAGGATCAAGCCCACATATCTAACTCAATACTCAAATGTGAACTTACGACTGTAGGTCCTGAAGTATAATCAAACTCTTCTGAGACAGGCTTCTGCATAGTCGAAGCCGAAGCAAGTGTGTGCATTTTGCTGTCATCAATCACCTGTACATAAATGTGTTTGCTGGAGCGGAACACACACAATCTTGGCCTCTCTGGAGTTCCCTCGACCTGATAATCAAGATAGAACATTATATAATATTCTCATCCACAACACGGCAGGCAGCTATTAAAAATCAAGGAAACCAAGATATATAGATAAGATCTGAAAATGTTTCTCTAACAGCTTGATTTTTCTGGAGTATCATTCAACCATCTAAAACTTATAGTGACTTCTATTTTGCCAAAGGCAAGAAAAATGCCTGAAAGTAAGAAAGGTTGCTTAGCATGAACTTAAGCTGGTATAAGAATATCAGATCAGAGCGAATACATCCTGTATTTATTCATCCAGACCCCTTTTTGGCAAGTTGAAGTTAACATTACCCAATTTGCTTTCCCAAAAGCTCAATTTTTTAGAAGATTCAATCAACTATCTAGCATTCACAGAGTTAAAAGTTACTTGCACGAATGAACTTAATATTACACGATTTCATTTCCTAATGGCTAGACTTTTCGGTAAATTTGATCAATCACCTAAAATTTACAGAATATCACAGCTGGAGAACCTAAATCCCAGAACTGCCAAAGGTAAAAATGCACTTTTATCATAATACGCTTATGCTATGTTTGTCCAAGGTCTAACCGGCAAAAACTTGAACGAGTGAAGTGTCAGAGTAATAATAAAATTTCTCGTAACTTGAGCTTTAGTTAAGCATCTAAGGAATTTACAATCTTCTTCTTCTTCCACCTTACTCCCAAAAGGAATGATGCCTAAGCATCAAAAATTTACAATAACAAATCAAAATTCCACAAAGCACAAGCAAAAAGGCCAAATATTCATCTAAAAAAATAAAGAATTCCAAAAAGAAAAAGGAAAAAAAAAAGGATTTAAAAAAAAAAAAAGTGAGATCGATCATCATGCCTTCTTCCTGATACGGGAGTGGCGGGCAATTCTGTTGTCCCTCCGTGTAACAGCCTTTGCTTCGATGATGGGCAGCGGCGGCATTCTGAGAGCTGGGAGTCGGGGACGAAAGGAGAGGTTTTGGGAAGAGGAGAGGGCGGAGTGAAGGAACGAGAGGGAGGACGATGATGCAGGAACGGCGACCATTGCAGCTCTCTCGACTCTCTTCCACTTATAACACTGCGCTCTCGTTTTCTCTCGCCTTCCTTCTTCGTCGCCTTATCCTTTTCTTTTCCGGGGTTGGGAACAAGAAGAGCAGGTAAATTAACAGAATTAAGGGTTCACGTACAGGGAATTATCACATTTTACACCAATTTTGGTAAATTTTAATTTAGCAAGTTGACAATTTCCCTTTTTTTTTAAAAAAAAGAAATTCCTCTTTGTATTATTACACAAATCTGATTTTGAACTAAATTGGGCTCATCCACGAAGCGATTAGAATCATTACATGTTGGTTTAAGTTGAAAATAAATGCGCACAATTACACCTTTAAATTATGTCAACTTTGATCTGAATTACAAATGAACATAGTGAAATTCAGGTTAAAATAATTTATATTTCATATAAAATTCATATAACAACCAAACAACCCAAGTTTTCTACATGTACATGCTTACTCGTAAGATTAACTACTAAGATAAAACATCTTAGATGCTTTTGTCATTTAAAAACTTATCTTTGAAAAGAACATTCAATGATATATTATAGATGTTTACAGACCTTAGTACTTGATGCAGCACGGTCAAATATGCAAATTCCAGGCTATGGAGGCCAAGGACAAACTTTCTTAATCACATAACCCTAGAAAGCAAAAATATACCCACCATATGTTGCAAAAAATAAAAACGGAATCCCCCCTCTGCTCAGAATAACCATTTGCTCAAAGTCTTTGGAAACTTCAAAGATTACAAGCACCTTTAGCCTAAGATGCTGAGAAAGAGTAACTATATTTGACCCAAAAAGGGAGGCCAGATAGAAAACAGCATCATGCAAGAGTAAGCCAGTTTAGAACATCTGATAGATTTATCTTCCGCAACCAATCTGCCAAAGTGTGCTTCGGTTGTCTTCAAAAAGTAGATAATGCTCTTTTAGAGAAAAAAAGTTGTTATACTATCTAATGTCAGAAAACTGTCAGCAGATTTCTTCACTGTTTTTTTTTTTTGTTAGAGAAAGAATTATCAGTCTGCACGGGACATCTTATCCGTAGAACTGCTGGTCAGCAATTGTTTAGCATGCCACTGCGCAAAGCCTTCCTCCAAAGCCTTTTGCATCCATGGACGCCAGCATTTTTGGATAGCCTCAGGAATAGTTACCCATCTCCTCCGGCGAGTGTTCATTTCCGGCCAAGACGAAAGCTCTTCCTTAACAAGCAAGGCAAACATTGAAGCTTTACAGGATCCATCAGGGCTGAACTCATCTTGGTGTGTTTTGCTTTTGAAGTCATACTCACCCAAGTAGCCCTGAAGGTGTATGCCCATCAATAACACAGAATTTATGCAGAAGGAGCACATTTAACACCTTATTCAATTGAACATGATGAACTTTGTCTTAGAAAACGTAGATGAATTTTCTAGCCAAAACTTTCATGACTAAGTTGTTAATTTGTGAGCCTACCTATAAAATAGCCCACAAATCGCAAGCCTACCTATAATAAAGCTGCATATGCACATGGTAGACGCCCAAGCTAAAGATATCAAATACTATATGAGAACTAATTGTACCGAAAAGTCCACAAATCATTTCATGTAAAATATGATCGATATATTCACCATTAGATCTCCTCGTATTCCAGCTTCTTCCAAAGCTTCACGTGCTGCAGCCTCTTCTACGGTCTCATCATTTTCCCAACCTCCCTGAATTGAAGTAACAAAATTAAAAAGTTCTAAAGCCTGATATAGGGAACAAATAGTGCATGGATATCAATAAATCTTCTTATTGAAACAAAATTTCACAACACAGCTCCAACATAAATAATTTCATAGTCAATCAGGAAACAAGCTAGTAACTTATTAGAATTTCATAAATATACAAAAGAAAGAGAAGTAACGCTCATTTATAAACTATTCTTAAGCAGATGCATTGTTTGAACTGATGCAGAGTCATAGTGATAAAGCAAGTACAGAAGTGCACAAGACACTCGGATCAGGGTTGTATACCCATCACTGAACAGATGCATCATTTGAACTGAAGCAGAGTCATAGCTATAAAGCAATTATAGAAGTGCACAAGACACACAAATCAGGGCTGTATACCCATCACTAAACAGATGCATTATTTGAACTGATGCAGAATAATAGCGGTAAAGCAATTATAGAAGTGCACAAGACACTAGGATCAGGCTTGTATACTCATCACTAAACGATTCTTGTCAAGCATGCCTACCAAAACTAAACTTCACAAAACTCCATTATTTGAAACTTTCACAAGAAAGTGAACTGAAATGCTGATAATAAACAATCAAAATGATCTCTATTAGCTCAGAAGGAGAAAACCATAATAAAAATTCTTTCCAGAAGTAAACCTTTGGAAACAAAAGTCCTGGTCCAGTTTGAGAATTGATCATAAGAACCTCAACGTTCTTTTTGGTGACAGCTCCACTATCATCGGCAGCATATCTGAATGGGATACACCTGTAGAACAACAACATTTATGTTTCCCTCAATGATGGCATATGTCAAAAACTTAAACCCAGTAATATGCTATAATATAAATTGCACCTAAATACTCAATATTTAAAATCACTTGTACAACTGATATAACTTTGATCAACATGTCAAAACCATATGTAAGCCATAAAACTAAAAGGCATAAATAAAATGCTTTTCAATCCTACCAAGTATAAACCCGCTTAGATGGTCATGGACTCATAGTCCTATCTAAAAATGAGATTGAATCCGACATAATTTTCTCAATTAAGACTCTTTAAATAGACTAACAAGTTATCTGAATCATTTTCTTCCCACCACTGTTTTCCCCTTTCCTTTTACCCCCGATACCAATCATTAGATCACCAAAAGTCCCATTTTGACCTGCCAGCTTTATGTTAGTATCAACTCTGCGCATTTCCACTGAAATCAAAGAATGAACATATATGAAACAAGTTTGGGCCTCCAAATATCTGTGAATTTATGACTATTTATTTATACAATAACGGGCAGGATCCAATCCGGTATCCAATTGTTCCATTTTTCCTCGTGGAAAACTTTTGCAATAAAATTTCCGCGCATCCTAAAAGAGCCCCAATATTACACCAACAAACCTCACAATCAAACATTGAAGCAGATTATCAAGAAAGCATAAAAACTATCAAAAATCAACCTAATGTGCCATGGTCACGGCCATTACGAAAACAGCAAACGGTACCATTTTGGAGACAAGAAAAAAAAAATAAAGAAAATAAAACCTCATACCATCCCAAATATTCGATATCTATAAACATAAACCCGCACTGATATAATCATGGATGTAAAACAAAACTTGATACTTAGATCCAAGCAAGCCAATCCACAGCCAAATAAATCCCTTCACAACAACGTCACGACACAATTCCCATCGCCATCCAATCAACTAGAATAAGCATCGTGAAATAGCACATAAGTTGTGAGTTTCCTATAGGTATCGCCATTACGACTACCAGCAATACCAACACAAACCAATCTTATCACGCATGCCAAGCACACTTTCCATGCCTCAAATGAACGAACGCATGCTTCAATCCACCAAATAGACAAAACCAGCACACAGAAGAAGGGGAGAAACGAGGGAGCAAAGAGCGACAACAGAACAAGATTAAGGGAAAAGAGAACCACCCAGCGACAAGGCGACAACCAGCATGGTACCGCTGCTGGTGCCGACCCTTCCGCGCCACCAGATCCGTCATCCTTCACCTCCACGACGCAGACCGCGGCAAATCATCTCAACATCGGCCAAATGCCGTCGCCGGAAATCGCGCTGCCGGCAGTCGCACTGCCCCTGCAACCATCGCCGCCGTCCTTCCCCTGGACGCCGTCGGAGCGTCGGTCTGCCGGAGCTTCGCTGCCGCAAAACCTAAGAGAGCGGGAAAGTCGGATCGAGGCTTGGTAATGGCCGACGAAGCGCCGCCTTGCTTCGTTGTTCTCTGGTTCTGGTCTAATCTATTTTTGCGTTTCCTTTTAATGTTGTTCATTAAGGTGCCTAATTTTGCGGGGATAAGTAAGATTGTTGGGCGATCAAACCGAGTCAACGCGCCAGCCGCGCAAGCGGCATGGAACCGGTCAGCTCGACGGCACAAACAGGGGTCTTAGGTAATAATTAATTGACAAAATATGCTAGAAAATATTTAACGAGGAAAATTGATATATTTAGGCTCCAAAATTTTCTGATTGCCGCTGTTTGTTGGTTTTTGCTGGTACAGTTTGTTAAAAATAAATAATTTTGATCACGTTTACATAAAATAATAATATTTAGGAGAAATTTACAAAAAAATATTCTCTAAATTCATTATTTAAGATTTTAGGAAGATTTTATATATTCACAATTTGGAGGGAATGTGGTGAGCAGTTGACAGATTTGCTCTAAAAAAATATCTGCCTGAGTTAAATTTAAAATGGAATTAGAGAATCATAGGGGCAAATCTGTCAACTTAACAAACCTATTTCCCTCAAATTTTAAATATGTAAAATTATCCCTGGATTGACAAATATTAATTAGGCTACCCTTTTTTCATAAACTTCTCAAAACCTTAACCCCAGTTTAATTATTTTAAAACTAATTAAAATAATTGATGTATAGCTAGGATCGTCCATGAAAAATATCACGAGCCTTTACAAGCTTTTAGAACTTTCTAATTTTCATTTATTTATTTGTTGGTTATTTTACCAATATGGGCTCTATATATATGAAAATTCCATAATAAATAGTTTTGAACTTTTTAGATATAATTAAGATTATTATAGTTATTGTTATTATTTTTTTTTAAACTAAAAAAATTGACTCTGACTATAGAAGATGGGGGTGATCATAATACGATTTGAGTCGAGCTTTGATCTGACTCATTTGATTTCGAATTCAAATCAAGTAAAAAAGTATATGAGTCGAGCAAATTTGAGTTGGATTTGAACTAGTTTAATTCATATATTGATGTTATTTTTTAGTATAATTTATTCTAATTTTTTATTTTTTAAATTAAAATAATTCCAATTTGACAAATGGCAGCCTTGATCTTTACTTCTCTAGTTCATTTACTTTTGTAGATCAGGGACACATTGTTAATTTGTAGCGATATTAAATTTTCAGATACATATAGATTCTAAATAATTTTTTTTACATCGGAATCATATCCTATTATATGTTGGTTATTTGTGCTGTCGTAACTCAGATCTGATTGAAAATATGCCAATCTAGAAAAAAAATGAAAATATGTTAAAGATTGATATATAGAGGCTTATCATGTTTTATTTATTTTTAGTTTATATGATAATTAAAAGCTTCTCAGTTTGCTTAAATCATCATGCATCCATATTTTTAAAATGTTTTTTGAACTTTATTTTGATAAAACAGTCTTTTGCTTTTAGAGTGATTCCAAATGTCATTTCTCATGTATGTTGCTTTCGGAATAAAAATAATAATTTTTCATACCTAATTATTATTATTATTATTATTATTATTATTATTATAACTTTAAAGTGAATGTGTTAGTAATTTATAAACACGTCGATAATTCATAACTGATTTAAGGTTTTACTTCTTTAGCTTATCGTGACTAATAATTTTAAACTAAAGATCTATCAGGGTCGCTTTTCCTCTTAATGATGGCATTGTATATTAGAGTTCCTTTTCACATAAAATGTATGATGAACATTATCTCTTAGAGTGAATTAGACAAGTTCACGATGCTGACCTTGTATGCTCATTACTAAATTTTATCGATAAAAAAATACCCATTTTTTAGATTGTAATATACCCAAGATTTGATTATAAATAAAACAAGGGACTGAGATAAATGAAATAAAAATGACAGAATTTCTTTTATTGTATAAGAAAACGGCAAAAATCTTCATTAATATAACCAATATGATTTCAACTATAAACAACAACGGTTGAAGGATCTCCCACTACTATTTTACCAAATTCTACCCATCATTTTACTTTTAACTATAAAACCCATTTATACATATTTTGACCTTAATTTTAAAATATTTAATTATTAAAATTTTTCTTTGATAAGATTATCAATTTATATTTTTTACTTACTTATTTCTAAATTTGTAATACCAGATTACCATAATTTAGACGGTTAAAAATTTTATATTTTGCGAACGAAAAATTAATTTAGATGGTTAAAATTTATAACCTACTTAATAATGTAAAGTTATGATATATAAAATGATGAAAATTTAATTATTGATTAACTATTTAATCGGCGATAAAATAATAAAAACTTAATTATTGTATAATTTTGAAAATAAAAAAACACTAGGCACTGTGACATATAACAATGATAGACATGTCTGATAAGACTTTGGAAAGAGCGGCTCTTGTTAAAAAGTGGCATTGCAATTGGTCCATGTGAAGGCCAATCTATGTATGAAAAAGGTCGCTTTCATCAACGTTTGTCGTTTTAATCAGTGGACCTAACGACAGTGAAAGGTATGGCGCGGTTCACGTTGTTGTGCTGTTGAAGCTATTGGTTTCTAGTCACTTTTGCAACGCCCATGGTCCTTGCTGCAGTCACGTACGTTCTAGCTTGTATTTAATAATAATTAAGTTTAAAACAAACTTAAAAATTTAACGATAAAAAATATATTATATGTGATTTATTGGTGCCTTGTCACGGCTCGGCAGTTTTTTAAGTTAAAAGTCATAAATACCTCTCTCTAGGGTTTGGGTGGGAAAGTGATAAAAAAATAAACAAAAAACTTGAAAATATTAGGTTGGTTTAACAAGATGAAACCATGATACCATAATTCTAAAATTTCGAACTCAAATACAACAACTAACTATAGTAAATCAATATACAATATATATTTAAAATACTCAAATTTACATAAAACATACGTAGGAACAATATGGAAAGTTTCACAAATATTTCTTATTAAATTCAATTTAAAGATAAAAACTTCCAGCAAAAAACTGATCGCCGACTACTTTCGCCCGTCTCTTTTTTTTCGCTATCTCTCCACTTAAACCTGCCCTCATTTTTTGATTCATCAATTCCTCATCCAATTAACCCATATATCAAGGACTGTTTTTTACTTTAATTTGAAAAATGCAATAAAATTATCAAATCATGAATAGTAAATCTTTTTACTATTAAATTTTAAATTAAAATAGATCTTTGAAATTTTAGTTTATATCTAAAATATCAATTATTATAATCTATCTCATTATTTATTAAAGATTAATTAATATATATATTCAATGAGAATTTATCTCTAGTATTGCTAGTACTTGTTGCAAAATCTTCTCCATTATACTAGTAATGGCCCGTACAATGGTAGTAATAGCCTCATGCTTGTGTCCAAAGAAGTTCAAAGCCCTGTGTTTGCCCAATAAGGGTGTAAATGAGCCAAGCCGAGCTGAGTATGGCTGTTTTTGAATTTAACTTGATTTTTAACAAGTATGTTTGAACTTGTTCGAGTGTTTGACGAACTTCGATGTATTATGGGTCAAGCCAAGCTCATCTTAAGTTTATAGTATTTGAGTTTGATTTATATTTAGGTCGAGCCAAACTTGAGCCAAGTGAGTATTTGTGTTTAGCTTATGCTCAACTTATATAGGATCAAAATTTTCTTTCAAACACCGTATAAATTCAATGTGACCTCAACAAAATTGATGAACCGAATCAAATTGAGTATTTTTTCGAATTTGAACACATCGAGTTCGAATTTCAAGCTAAGCCAAACCGAACACTTTTTAGCTCAAGCTATATTCATTGTTCAATTAGCTATTTATTTTGAGTCGAGTATTTTTTCGAGTATAAAATTAACGAGCATGGGTTCAAGCCAAATTTAACCAAACGTAAAAAACTTGCGAGCCAACTTGGCTTGTTTACATCTCTACTGTCCAACAAATAGTATGTTAATATTTTTTTTTATTTCAAAGCAGGTATATTAATGTTGGACAATATATTTTGCGGTAATAGTACAAAATATTAATTAATGGGAGAGAAAGCTTACTATCAGTAACAATTGATACAATAATATTAGCAACATAAAAATTTAGTCATCTATATCTATATCACATGGTTGTATTTTTTTATCATGGGATAAAATTGTTCTTATTATCTACCTATTTTTATAATCTGAAAACTTATATTAAATGTAGTTAACAGAAGAGTACTATGAAGTTATTGTTATTAATTGCTACCTTACTAACAAACTGACCCTAATTGAAGTTGCGTTTTTTCCCCCCTCGTTTGTAGTCGGGCTCGGTATGCTGTGGTACCCTTTAAATAAAGAATGAAGTGTACTGCATGGCGCTTTTTGAGCAAGCTTCCAAAGTTGGTCGGATCGACGCTTATAATTTGAACTTAAATCATCTTATAATCTGCACCTCTTGAATGTTATCTATGTGCTTTGGATTGAATCCCGGTGTTAATCAAGTTAAAAGACGTTCGCCACAATTGAAGAATAAGAGACGAGATAGGAGTTTCTCTGGAATTGTCTGCTTTGGTAATTAGTTCTCAATTTTTTTGTCGTGGAAAAAAATTAGGTATGCATCTGTGATTTGACACTTGTTATTGTGTTTTGTATATTACTAAGAATATTTGGGACTCATCCAAAATAACTTAACCTGCAACTACACTCTTAGTATTTATTAAGGTTTCAGTTTATATATATAACGACTTAGCCCACCGTGTAATGTAATGAGCCTAAGTCATTTCTTTAAAAGTGGTTAATCAAGTTAAAGATCTATAATCAATTTTTATTTATAAGTAGGATCTTATCCTAGTAGGTATTAGATGCGATCTATTCACCTTAAAAAAATTTGTACCCAAAAGTCCTAGCCCGTTGCTAATATCAACCTATAATATTTTTTAGTCTGTAACCGACAACTTAGCCAACGTCCTTAGTTTAACTTATTATCTAATACGGAATCAAGTTGCTCTGATGTTATTTATAATGACTCGATCTAATGGGCAAACTAGTGGATCTAAGTCATCTCTTTAAAAGTGGTTAACTAAATTAAAGATATATAGTTTATTCCCACTTATAAACATGATTTTAGCCTAGATGTATTAAATGTCACACTAAGTCGAGAGATCTCATAATCCACCAATTTTAGAAAATTTTGTACCTAAAATTCTTGCATTTACCCGTTTCTAACCTTAATCCACGACCTTTATTAACCCGTGACCGTCAATTTATCCAACGCCATTAGTCCATCCCACTATCTAACTTGGAACCAAGAACTCTGACATTATTTATAATAACCTAATCCAAAGTATAATATAATGAACCTAAATAATTTATTTAAAATCTATAATCTATTCTTACTTGTAAAAATAATTTTTTCACAATAAATATTAATTATAAGATTAAATTAAAAAATTAATCACTACTTTCAACAATACCGCTAAATGCAAAACCGACCACAGAAAATATAATTGCCAAGAAACAGCCATTGAGATGCAATAAGCATGCTGTACACAACTGTGCTCAGTAGTAAATAAATATAAACAATAATAATTAGTACTAAACATTATTATCATTGAGATCAGCTAACAATCTTGTCGGGCATTTCTCTAGCAAAGGTAGCAATAAAAGGATACTTAAATTGCATGCACAGCACAGAGAAATGAGAATGATGATCAGAGCATGTGTTAAATTGATTCGCTCTATAATATTGCCCTTGAGAGAACTACGTACTCCGTCTTTTACACTGGCAATGAAAATATACCCATTTTCTTTGTCCCTAAAGAAACAGTTACATATGTTCAGATTACGTGTGGTAGGAATGATGACGACAACTACCCTTTAAAAATAGAAATAGCAAGCCATGAGTGTCCGGCATATAATGTTGATTTTGGGGATTGTGACAAATATATATTGGCAGGAGACCGTTTCACAATTCCCCGTGTTTGCCCGCAACAAGTTTTTCTCTATATATACTAATTAATAGGAAAAATTAGGTGATTTACATCTCTTCTAGTTTAACGAGCCACATATTTAATTTTAATATTTTTTACTAGGTCCTATAAATAATATCTATATGATTATTAATATTATATATATAGATTAAAAGTAGTGCGTGTAAGTAACAAGTTGATAAAATTTTATATTTGTTTAACATTATTATAAATTACTTTTAGATTTTCAAAAGATGCACGGGTTAATAAATATTTTAAATAATTAAGATGAAAGGAATAAAAATAATATATTAATTTGAAATTTGTTAATTACCCTTATTATTTATTTGAACACTGAAATTCATCAAATTGCTCTAAATAAAATATATAGCTTATTGTTTGGACAAATTTATCCGGTTACGTGGATAATTTTTAAAAGTTATATTTATCTGATTATATAGGTGATTTTGGAATTTTTATATATCCAAATAATTTTTAAGATTTGTACTTATCCGGTGATAATATAATGCCTCAAAGAAGAAGTCTCGCTCGTTCCAAAACTGCCGGAGAAAGAATAGCCAAAAGAAGAGGTAGGCTCGTTCCAAAACTGCCGGAGGAAATCTCTCCTTCAGGAGTTATCCTAATTCTATAAAAAACCCGGTGATGTTGAAGCAAGGGGGGGCTCATTGAATTGAAGAAAAGATAGAGAAGATGCAGAAAAGAAAAGGGGAGGAGCCCCTCGCCTGAGACCCATCTTCGGCGATCCCCTACCGTACCACTATTGCTATCCATCGTCAAAGTTTGAAGCTATGCCTATTTGCTGAGAAGCTGAAAATAGGGACTTTTCTGTTCGAAGCCAACCATCACTGGAGTCTTGCACCGCTACCATGTCCGGAACCTGAAGCGAGG
>JAVDBV010002196.1:0-16818 GCA_032619315.1 Piper longum
AATATATATATATATATATATATATATATTGTACATGATATCACTTCTTCAATCGACCAAATGACTCTCCTATAGATACAAGAAATGACAATTCTATTTTAGGCAAAAACCAAATTTTTTTTAGAAAACTCATTTTGTACTGTGTGTGGAGAAAATAGAAGCAACGACACAATTTTCTTCTTTTTTTTTGTGGAGAGAAAGGGTGACAAGTGGAGCACGGGAAAATTATATGAATTAAAGAAATGTGAAGATCTTGTTAAGATTTGCTTATGAATGTCAATAATAATTTCGTAAAGTTCTTAATCAGTAACAATTTTCTTTTATTCTCTTTATTTGTAATTAATATTAAATTAATATCAGTTGTATAGAAATTGCAAAATGATATGGAGGGAGTTTGTTTTTTCAAGGATATTTTCTGTATTGAGTTGAGACATAGTAAATTTGATCCGGTTGTGTGTCCCATGATTTTTTCCCAAATTTGGGATTTTTGAAATAAAATTATTGTTGTTTCTTATTTGTGTTAAATTTAATTAAATTGGTTGGTACTTGTAATTAATTATGTGTTGAAATAAAAATTTAAGTGTTTAGTTAATCCCCGTAATAAGTCCCAACCTTAGGCATTGAATCTGTGCTACAAAGAGGCCATCAAATGAATACCATTCATTCAATACAAGTGGCTACCTTCCAACTCCATGCCGGCAAAGTTGTCTTTCTTAATTCCCACTTTCAACAAGACACTACGAGACTTATTTGTCAATGAAATAATAATCAACGGTATGCAACCAAAAACGCATATCAATCCCACGCACGTCTCGTGTGTTTTTATTCCCACATGACATGACACATCTCCTAGCCATATATATATGTATTCCGTATTGCTTCTCTTCCATTGTATGTAGGCGTTCAAATCCGAGAGAGAGCTAGTGTGTTGTGTTCAGCTCTAAACAATGACCACCTCGGCGGTTGGTTTTACGGAGGAGAAGGAGGCTCTGGTGAAGGAATCATGGGAGGTGATGAAGCTTCATGTCTCAGAGCTTAGCCTCAAGTTCTTCTCCACGTAAGAATTGATCAGTTCTCAATCTTTTTTATGCTATTATTACTTGCATTTGCTACTGTACATACTCAGGTTTGTTTTTGTTGTTGATATGAAAAATAGTCAGGATATACCAAACCCAGAATAAGTTGCAGATTGAACATTCGTGTGGTTGTGTCTGTTTTCAACAGGATTTTGGAGATTGCACCAGCAGCTAAAGAGTTGTTCTCGTTTTTGAAGGATTCGGATGAAATTCCCCAGAACAATCCGAAGCTCAAGTCTCATGCTGTCAAAGTGTTCAAGATGGTGAGCAACTAATTGGTTTTGATATTTGACAAGTTCTGACAACCCAATTGGCCTCACTTTCTTACAACCACAAATTAACGTCTATCTCGTCCTTTCTCATCTTGTAGTGCCTCTTTGCCAAACAAATATGACTAAACTCACTACATTTGTCTCTGCAAATTAAAGTCATAACTTCTAGCTATGGTGGTTTAACTCTCTTAACCAATATTGAAGCTAAGCTCTTGTTTCAGACCTGCGAGGCAGCTGTACAACTGAGGGAAAAGGGAGAGGTCGTTCTTTCAGACACAACTCTTAAATACTTGGGATCTGTCCATCTCAAGAAGGGAGTCATTGATCCACACTTTGAGGTAACTCGAGAGTACTTCTCAAATATCATAAACCTGTATGCTTTGGTGGGCATTACATAGTAATAAGAAGAAACATGATATATAATAAGACATGATATAGTAATAAGAAATGATATAATAAGACATGATATATTAATGTCCACCAAACATGATATATAAGAAGAAGAAACATGATATATAATAAGCTTGCTCAAACAGTACTTACCTCATTATAATAATTGAAAGTCTAAAATCATCCCCTTAAAATGCCATTCATGAGTTTTATTTATCAATGCATGGCAAATGAGAGGAGCAGGTTCTGGATTGGATTGACCTTGCATATGCCTTTTTTGTTGGCTGCAATTAAAATTTTTGGAGCTGCTAATTAATCATGATATCACAATATTCTTTTAACTTGGCTTCCATGTTTACAATGGGCAGGTGGTGAAGCAGGCACTGTTGAGGACGATAAGAGATGCCATGGGCGAGAAATGGAGTGAAGACATGAACACCGCCTGGGGTGTAGCCTATGATCGCTTGGCCGACGCCATTAAAGCTGAGATGAAGGTCGAAGCAAGCAGTCAAGCAGCAGCATCAACCGTTGCATTAGAGGCTATTCAAACTCACTAAGCACATAATATTTATAAAGACAATGTCAAATTATCAATGTGCTGTGGAAATGTGATTGCCTTTTCTTCAATATCAATAACACATTTTATGTATCACCTTGCAGTTTATCAATATCAATAACACATTCTATGCTCAGATTAGCCAGACTCACAAAACCACAAGTTCTGTATAAGCCTGTGAAACATGATATATAATGTTTGTCTGGTACATGTAGCTAGGGGCTCCTAGAATTCATTTAGTTGGGCCTAAATGGGTTTTAACATTTAAATTCTTTTTTATGAACAAGGAGAGCTCTATATGAAGTGAGTCTTAATATAATTTTTTTTACTAAAACATAATTTGTATGTATGATTATAAAGCTAATTCTAGTCAACCGATACAAAACGCCGAACAATTGATGATCAATTAGAATTTCAAATCTAATTTTATTAATAAAAAGACTCTTGCTAGGTAGAGATTTGACTAATTTAAATATAATAAAAATAAAAAAATCAAATCAAATTATTATAATCTATTTTCTTATATAATTAAAATCTATCTTTAAAAATAAGTTATTTCATTATTTTATAGAATTTATCTATCTTGTTATTTAATTATAATATCTTTTTAAAAATCAAGACTAATCTCGTCGTTTTTTCTGCGAAAATTTATTTATAAAATTAAAATGAATATTTTATAGGCCACACATACCTGATATACAATTTAAACAGAAGTATCAACAATAGTTATTGCGGCATACAACGGATGGCGCACCTAAAATTTTGTCTATTGATATCACATTCGCGGTTCTTGTTGGCTCCAAGCCTTCCAACCTCTCTGCACTCTTCCTTCGTCGAGTCCGTTGACATTCATCCATGAACTGCCTCCAAGCCCATCAAAGGTGATCATATCTAACTGCCCATGTTGTCTGTCATCATCATTTTCTTTTACTAGATTAATCTTTAACTTAATCAAGCTTTGCCTGGTATAAATATATATTTATGTAGATCCTTTGCTTTGCCTTTGCACTTCAGCAATGGCCATGTCGGAAGCCGGCCAGCCCCTCTCTTCTTGGTATCTGGATGTTTTTTTTTTAGAAGTTTTCATTGTTACAGTTGTTTACTGATTTTAATCATGTGTATACCGAGTTGGACCAGGAAATGGTGAGGGCAGCAGAGTTTAGAGTCAGTAGACGGACTGCTGTCAAGGTGATGGAGGGCTTTCTTTTTTTTTTTTAATTGGTTCGGTCTTTCCATTTTGGTCTGTGTTACTCAATTCATGGTAATTTTTAAGGAAAGAAATCGAAAAATGCAAAGAACATTACAAGGTTTGATAAATTGCCGACCCTTCAACCCTTCGTGTGTATGGCCTAGTGGTAAAAACATTATTATACAGAAAACTGAAAAAGAGAAGCATATTATTGATTCGGGAATGCCTAGGTGCCTTGGCTATAATCGGGGATCAACACTCTATCTTTAATGTTTGTAGTTTGCGATGCTTAATAAGATCAATGGTTCTTTACAGTTTTTTAGGTTTAGCTGCTGTGGTGGGTGCATAAGAAGCTCATTCCCTTGTGAGAAGTAGATTGTTTTGTGATTGTTCACATAATATTAGATTAAGTCTCAAGGAGAAAATGATTTTTTTTCTTTTGTCAGATAATTCTGAGATTTGTACAATTTTGGTTCTCTGTGTATATGCCAACCTATTTTACCAAATTTTTTTCTTCCAGGCAGCATCACCTGGTCCCATGTCCAGTGCAGAGATGAATGGTACAGAAACTGAGGATGAAAAGAAATCAGAGATATACAGTGATAATATGACGCAGGCTGTGGGTGCTGGTAAGTTTCTGTTTGTTTCTTATCTTGATTCACCGGAGCTGTTTGATTTTTCTAAATCTATTTGTTGAATGCTATTCAGTGTTGACGTATAGGCATGAACTGGGGATGAATTACAACTTCATATTGCCTGATTTGATTGTAGGATCTTGCCTACAGGTAAGTCCTAGGTACATTAATTCAGATATTACATGTGACATGCTTGTTATATTTTAGCTGACATTGTTCATGTTGGATGTAGTTACCTGATGATGTTGACAGGTTACGTAAAATTGATGTTAAAACGATCTTCTGTTTGCAACAGAATTCAGACCTTGAGTATCCTGAAAATGAATGATTGTTTCTTCAATTTATATGCAATATATGTTTCTTTTAGCAACCATTGTAGATTTTGCTGGCCGAATTCCTTTACTAGCCTTTCAGATACTTTGATGTTAATATAAAAGCCATACAAGATTATGCTAAGCAATGCGGTGACATTGAGCATGTACGTGCTGAGATACGGTAAGTAAAAGAGGGCAGATTTCATCTCCTTCATGTTTGTCTCAAATCTTTGAAGTTGTAAATGAGAAATTTACATTTTTGCAATTTTTCTTATTCAAATAATTCAGTTCATAGTTTCTGCCAAGTAGAGTTTACATTGAAATTATTTTCAGGAGCGTCAATTTTATGCTTCATTTCACTTTTTTTGGTTTATTTATTCACTTGTACACACTAGTTACTGTGCTCTTTGATCAATGTAAAGTGGATGCTCTAATGCTGTTTTATGTTAACCTGTTTATGAGCTTCTATGTCAGTCAAGCTGGCTACCATCTTATTCTTGTAGACCCTTATTATTGCAGGGACTTTGATGGATTTGATTTAAGGATGAGACTTCCCTCTGTTGTTGGAAAATTATACAAGGCAATAAACTGTAATGGTGGTGTGACATATATTCATTGTACTGCTGGGCTTGGAAGAGCTCCTTCTGTAGCAGTAAGGAAAATGGAATTTTGTTATTTCTATCCGTACCTTGCATGATACTTCATTTTGTTTTGTGTGTATGTGTGTGTTTGTTTTCTTTATGGTACTTCCAGCCTTTCAGCTGAGCTTCCAATTTCATTGAACAACAGTTGGCATACATGTTCTGGTTTCTTGGATACAAACTTGGTGAAGCAAATAGCTTGCTGCAGGTTTGATTCAATTATTTCTCCTTTTGATTTGGTTTTGTGATGTTTTTGTTTTATGTGTGAGCATTTCACTTGTTTCTCTTTCACCACTACAACTTTCAAGTGACAGTGGAAGAGGGGAGTTCATTTAATGGGTTTGAGAATGCTTCTCTATTATGCGTCCCTTCATCTGGCATGTATACATCTTCCAATGGGGCAGTGTCAAAGCTGCTTATCTGTCTGTTGATTTATTTTGCAGGGTAAACGTTCGTGCTTCCCAAATTTGGAGGCTATAAAATATGCTACAGCAGATATTGTAAGTAACCTGAAAAACCACCCTTTTACTGCCAAAAAAGTACATTCTTTGTGTTGAAATAAATATTTAGTTCAACAATTAAAAATTTACTTCAACACTTTGTTTTGCAAAACGGCTTTTATCACAGTCAACTGATTATTTGTTCATAGTGAAAGGCAAGTCTAACTCTCTATTTTGCAGTGAAGCCTGTTAATTCTAACCTTCTCATTCTTGCTGGAAGGCATAAACAAAAAATTAAGGTCAGACATAAAAATTATAATATGGAAAACCTCAATTTAAGCATAGGAACTTATTAGAAAAGCTACACTTGGAATAGATATTCTATGGAGCTATTAGTAATTAATAATTGTTTTTTGCAATTAATAGGAGACCTTCCTTTGAGATTTTGCTCATATTTACTCAATTTTTCAGCTAACAGGCCTAGCCAAGATGCTTGTAACTCTGACATGGCACGATGATCAGTGCTCATCTGTTGAAGTTTCAGGTCTTGATATTGGATGGGAGCAGGTATTAGAAACTTGCCACTTGACTCTGAATATTTTTTGCAAAACTGATATAAATGTGACTATCTCTGTGCTGCGATTTATTATTGCGATGCTATAATTACAACATAACAGGGTTCAAATGTAATAATTTTTTTGTTTCTCATCATTAATACTGATTATTTAGGTCATAGTCAATTAGCAAAAGTTTTTGGATGATATGTTTCCTTGTAGTTGTAGTGTTTATAGAACCTGTGTTTGGTCAGTTTGATAAGAAGTGAGTCTTATTTTCACCGGGCATTTTTTCAGTAGTGTCTCTACTTGCTATTTTACATATTGCACTTATGTTTTTTGTAGAGAATTCCTTTGCAATTTGATGAGGACAGAGGAATATGGATCCTAGACAGAGAATTGCCTGTATGTGTTAGTTCCAACAAATAGTTCAAATAAATGACTTTTGTTCAATATCGGACACTTTAGTTTTTGTAGTACTAACTCATTTAAGTATTTTCTAGAGTTTGGTATTTTCTTTCCAGAACAAAGCGTTATATCAAGAACATATCGTGTGCTTAAGAATTTAATTGAAAGAATAAATTGCTATAAAAACAAAACAAAAAGAAATGTTCATGACACTTAAGAGAATTTTTTGACAGGAATTCTATTTTCTATCTGGTCCTGATCTCTTCTCTTATCTATGGATTCACCTAATTTGTTCCAGGAGGGGAGCTATGAATATAAGTACATCATTGATGGGGAGTGGATGTGCAACAAATATGAGCTAATGACTGATCCAAACAAAGACGGACACATCAACAACTACATCCGTGTAAGAAAAATTTGTTCCTTTCTTTTCTCAGCCTCCAAGTTTGTTGCATGTTTTAGATTGATTTAGACTAAAAGAATGTTGGCCAATTGGAACAACGCAAAGCTTACATGCAAAATGTTGGCCAATTAAAAGAAGCAAAGCTTACATGCAAGAACATCCCTGTCTCTGAGGAAATTTTCTAAGGTTTAGTGCTTTTTTGAACTAGAATACATGAAAAAGCAATCCCTTATGAATGCATCTAAGAAGATTTTTAAGCTCATAAAACTTTTTTTTTTAATCTTCTTCTTCTAATGGCTATTCTAAAGAAGTAATTTATTTTTACGGGTTTGAATCCTACTACTTCCTCGTTGCTAATAGTGGGTATTCAACTTATTCATAATATACACACATTTGAAAACAAAAGAACATATTCAACTTGATATTGTCATACTTTTCTGTGATTTTTGCATTTGGACAGTTCAAAGAGTTATATTTCTGTTCTTCTATGGTAGCTTCATAACCTCATAGCAAAACTTCTTTACTGTCCTACCAGGTTGCTGGGATCGACTCCTCCACTAATGAACTGAGAGAGCAATCGACGGACGATTATGATCTAACAGAGGTGGAAAGACTGAGAATCAAGCAATTTTTAGAATGCTATGTAGACGATGATGAGTAACATTTTAGTGTGAGGAATCCTTTTTGAAACATTTGCAATGAGATTATACTCTTGGTTAGTAGCAGAATCGATAAATGTTCATTTTATTGTAAATAGTAACCTGGGCTCTTTAGTTATGATTTTGTATCCTTAGTGGATTATTCGTTGTCATCTACTTTCGTTAATAAAAGAAGAATTCAATACCACGTCTAATTAAAAGTAAAAGATTTAACTGATTAAAATATAAAATTAAAAAAAAATCAAATTATTATAATTTATTTTCTTATTTATTTAAAATATTAAACGATTATGAGAGTATGTATAAAACTAAAATTCTTTGGTAATATAAGCGACACATGACCTAAGATTTTGTCTAATTTATATAATATATAACCCTTTAGAGAGGAGAAATTCCTATATGAAAATTAAAGAAATTGACAATAATTAAAATTGAAAGAACAAGATTTCATATCTAAAATTGCCTTTATATTTTCTCATCGCTATAAAAATTAATATATAAAATTATAGTAAATATTTTTTTTAAACATAAATAAATTTATATATACATAGGTGCAACAAGCACTATAATGGAGTAATGAGATGAGCAAGCGTAATATAACAAGGGGGAAATAATTTAATTTTGAATAATGGTTATTTACTTATTATTCTCGCGATTTATGATTTATAGGATATATATATGCTAAAGCTAATTATGAGCGGATTAATTATGTAATGATAAATAGTGTGGTTCGGTTAATAGATATTTATTAATTAGACCCTTAGATTAATTAGTTGGTTTAGTTAATAGTAATACTCCATCAAAACTGGTCTTACCCGGGCCGCCGGAGCTTCGCGCCGGCCTACCTTGCCGCCGGCGGTAGCAGACGACGCCGGCGATCCGTGTCGTTGTGATGTAAGTTCTCAAGCCTCTCCAATCCTTCCCCTTCCGCAATTCCATGATTTGTTCTTCGCTTTGGTTTTGTGCTGCTTTTGATGAGCGATGATGTCCTGTGTAGAAAAAAAAATGCAATCTTTTTCTAGTCGATTAGCTCTCACATTCTGAATGTCTTCTCTCAACAATTTGATGATGGTGATATGATATATATTTGTTTTGGATTCATCACTCACTTGGTGAAGTAAATGTGAAGTTCAAGAAAAAAAAAACTGAAAATTTTCGGTGTGATATTCATATATTTGGTGCGTTTTATCACTTATGTTTGTTGGAAAATCTGTTATTTGTGTGGATTTTTTGTAAGAAAAGATGTCAGGCTAACTAAAGTTGCTTACTTGCTGATTTTTGGTTTAACATGTTTCTCAAAGATGTGTCTTTTTTTTTTCTTTTCCATTTTAAAGTTTATAAGCTATTGATTGACTGATTATGGCGTGAAATATTATCTCAGATTGGAAGTTGATGCCGAAGAAGGATGAGGCTTATCTGTATTATTCTGCTCTCTTCTCTTAGTAGGAATTCTAAGAAAAATGGTTGCCTCCGTCCTTCTCTTGTTTGTATTTACAATGATAGAGATTCCATCTTTCCTTAGGATCTGCAAAATGCTCGCACATTTTGCGGCTCTTTCTTTCTTATCCGGCCTTTTATAAATTCACAAGACCATTCTCGTGATAATGAATCACAAGTCCTCAATGCTGAGATTCAACAACCACCACTGTTCATTAGCAATCTAGCAAGGGTTCCTCACGAGAAGCAGTTTGAAAGGTGGATACACAAACTTGAACCTAGAATTTCCCACCATGATGTAGAGATTGCACTGCAAGCTCAATCAGATTCTGATCTTGCTCTTGACATCTTCAGATGAATTGCGCAACAAAGAAATCATTGCCACAATGCTGCTACCTATCAAACAATCATTGAAATCTGTATAGTCAACCGTTGGCACGGCCAAGCTGAAACTTTGATTGAAGAGGTTGTTGCTGGTGCATGCCCTGGGACTGGTAGTCTCTATAACACGATGATCAGATTCTTCTGTTCCCAACGCCATTTGTTTAATCGTGCTTTTGATATATTCAAGAAAAAGCAGAAGCTGCCTGGATGTAAGCCTACACTTGAGACTTATGCCTTTTACTGAACTGCCTTCTTAGACGTTTCAATCGGTTAAATGTTTCTTATGTTTACATGCATGCAGTGCGATCTTACACATGAAAGCATCCGACAGTATCCCCGATACTTTAACCTTGAATTTGATAATAAAGGCATACTCAAAATGCCTTGAAATGGATGAAGCGCTAAGGGTCTATCAAGAAATGGGTTTATATGGGAGCGAACCCAGCAACTATACTTACAGTTATTTAGCAAAAGGGTTGTGTGAAAAGGGAAGAACCAACAGGGGATAGGCTTTTTCAAGGAGATGAGTAAAAAAGGTCTTGTGCCCACTAGTAGTACATTCATGTTTCTGATATGTAGTATGTCTCTGGATCACAGGTTTGAAGAGGCTATTGAATCAACATTTGACATGATAGCTAATTCTATGACTCCTGATCTTTTGACTTTGAAGACTCTTTTAGAAGAATTGTGTAGAGGTGGGAGGAAAAAAGATGCCTTTGAGCTACTTGAGCGGTTGAGAAGGCACCAGTTGATGGAAAAACTTATGCAACGTTATCAAATGCTTTGCATTGGTTCGGACAAGAGTGACTGTGAAGCCATAAATTGGTAAGCTAACTTTCCCCTAAGATTGGCTGTTTTGGTGGCACGTTAGTGAATGTTAATGGGTCATATCTTCGTAGTGTGATCAACAGAGTTCTCTATTCAGCAGATTGTAGTGCAGTTATCTGGCTTTGAAATGAGCTATAATTTGTGTTCTATCTGTTTGTCAAGTTTTTAGATCATTATGATTATGGGTCTGGTGTTATTCTATGACATCCTGATAGACATCTCAATCATTCGTACAGAAGAAAGTGATCTTGAACTGATATTGAAGATTAGGTTATATGATGTTGGCAACATTGAGGTTTGGGTGTTTTTCTATTGTTCGAAGGGACCTCAATCCTTTAGCAAATTTTTTCAAGGGGCACTATGATTACAGGTGTATCACTGACAGGGAATGAGTGTGCAACAAATATGAGCTTATGATGGATCCAAATAAAGATGTGCACATCGATAACTGCATCCATGTAAGAAATAACTATCGCACCATCTTCTCAGCTTTTTTGTTGCGTGCATTTTTTTTATTGATTTAGACTTAGAGATTAGCACCGCACCCAATTGTGGTCACCTGTAGGAACAAAAACAGTGTTGCTCGTCATAGTTGCTGCACCTATGGCAGATTGTATCATATCCGGGAGTACTTCAATTTTAACGTAGAGTTTCCCATTCTTCTCCATATAGAGCGATGGTGTTTCCCGCTGGTTAAGTTTTTAGCTTAATAGTATTGGAATGGTGTATGGTTACAGCTGGAAGAAGCAGCTCATGCGCAAGATTCTTTCAGAGTCATATAGTCGCCAACACGATGTGTTAGCCTAGGCTTCGGGCTTTTCCATATTTTTTTTAAAAAAAGGATATTTGTTGGAAGGAGTCCTTTTTTTATTGTTTACAAAAATTTGGCAAAGCTTGAAGGACATCTTGTAATCATTCTTTGTTTTAAGGAAGTACTTTTCACTACTTTGAATCAGAGGCCTTTTTCTGGGCTACTAATGACTGTTTAAAGGATTAATACTTATGAATTCATATGTTAAAAAATTAATAAAAGGTTTTCAACTTCTGAATTTTGTAGTTAATTTGTACATAAGAAGAAAGAGATTCTCATTCCATGCGGCCATCCCTGTCTTTAGTGTTGTGCCCATTGAAGAACTCAGAATTGATTTCTATTTTTTGTATGGCAATTGCTAACCTCTTACCAGAACTTCTTTACTGTCCTACCAGTTCGCTGGGATTGACTCCAACGCTCATAAATTGGAGAAGCAATTGATGGAAGATTATGATCGAACAGAGGAGCCGGAAAGATAATGAATCAATCAAGTTTTTACAATCTTATGTAGATGATGCACTAAATACGAATTCTTGTTTGAAATATTTTCAGGGAGATTATACTCAAGATATGATATGAAACATTGTGATAACTGGGTGGATCGGTAAAAGATGCGATTGAAATATAACAGTATTCCCATGTAAGACCAAGTCTTGGATATATGGCACCCTTGTATTAGAATCAGCAACACAGTGGTGAGCACGTCCGTTGATGCTGCTCTTCACGTTGTCTTACATAAGCTTGCATTCCACATCCTATATATGACCATAATATGAGAAAAAGATAGCATGAGATATAGAGGTATCAAAAAGGAGATAGAAAGATGGGCAAGGCATTGGTGCTTTTGTTTGTATTCATATACGGATTGATTGGGTGCTGCAATGGTAATGGATGGTTGGAAAGAGACCACGTCAAAGTGTTTCATGTTGGTGGCAAGGTTATGTGCCAAGACTGCTCCCAGGGATGGAACCAGTGGGTTCATGGATCATCCCCAATCAAAGGTAATAATCCTTTTGTTTTCTTCTCCCACCACCCATTTTAATAGAAGATTTACTAAAAGGGCAATTGACATAATATACAATGGATTTTTTTTATTGAAATTGTTTAAGAACTCGAAACTCGATTTGAACGAGAAATTACTGCTGCATTCAAAGCAGGTGCAAGAGTGGCAATACTGTGCATGGACGAACGCAAGAGAGTAGTGCACTATGCAAGCGATGAAACCGACCAGGAAGGAGCCTTTGAGATTGTGGTGGACAAGAACATTCACGGGGGGAAACTGGTGGCCAGCCGATGCTCCGTTAGGCTGGTGTCGTCGCCGGACCAACAATGCGACGTCCCCACCGACTTTGCCAGAGGGAAGTCCGGCGCATGGCTTACACAACCTTTCACAGTTTACAGGAATGTCATGAAGTACAGATTGGGGCCCTTCTACTTCACTTCCCCCATGTGTGAGGAACCAGATACTGAAGGAGTTGAAGAAGAGGGGGGCAAGTATTGATGACAAATGTTTCTCTAATCATGTTTATTTATTGGGTTATTGAAAAAGTTTTTATTTATCTATTGTTTTCTTTTTTTTTTGAGAGGGACAAAGTGATTGAAGGTGGTCATCTTAGTTTTCCAAATAGTCTCACAATTCCTGTGCTATTTTCCAAATGTACTTAATCAGAAGGCAATACAATGGAAATGTTTTTTTCTGGGAAGTTTAGAAAGGCCTCCAGACTCCAACATATCAACTTGCCTTCAGTTTTCTCTTTTCTTTCTTTCTTTTTTCTGGAAATTTTCTTATATGGATTGAAATGAGACCACAATAATAACTAATGATATAAAAAGTTACACATCACCAACATAACTACTTTCTGAACCCATAACGTCAATCCCTCCACAGATAGCATCTTTTTTATTCTTCCTCATCCACCTTAACTTGAACAGGATGTGGAGATTAAACTTCATTTAAGATTAATATAATGACAAAATTTTGATGAATGAATACTTATTTTGATGTCAACTCTTGTCCTTTGTCTAGCCTGGGGCAGGGAATAAATGATGAGAATTTAGAAAGCTTCGAGAAAAAAACCGAATTTAATACTACAAAGGAATAAATGATGAAAATTTTACAAGAAAAAAATCAGTCAAAAGTGGGCAAACAAAAATTCCCAACCTCTTATTGACAGCTTCCTGTGTCTTTATCATTCAGCTCCTTTTGCTTATACTTCTTGGTCCTTGTCAGTATCCTTGGAAATCATATGATGCTTCTCTAATCTAGTGGACAACTTGAAGATGGTAATTATGAAAAATTCAATGTCCGAAGAAGGCCAAGTGTTTTGCACTTTATCTGACGAGTTCTCTTCATCCGTATTTCTGCGTGTAACATTGTCACTGCCAAATTGCTTCCGTATATCTTTAAATGAAACATTTGCAGATCCTCTTGCTTTTGCTTTCTGTTGAGAGGGATGCCCCCTCCAACCTGTCATATAGATTACCTGCAAAACATGCCAGGTAGTGGCACTTAAATAAAACCCCGAAGCTGAATAAATGCTGGGCGACTAAAAAGGCCTAGCATCAGAGAGGGCAAATGCAATTCCAAGTGGCCATTTACTTCACCTGAAATGTTGCAGGGACAGTTCCATCCTCAGCAGCAAACATAGATTGGTAAACTGCAGCAGCTGCCAAAGCCGTTTCTCTTTTCAAACCTGACGTTAACAAACAATCAAATAGGAAGAAAATCAGTGTGCAGTCATAGGGAAAACAGATTTGAAAACTGGCAGATCATTTGCCTACAGATTTTCTTGAATGGTAAACACTTAAACACCATCTCCAGAGACTCACTTTGTTTCTCTGCACAAGTGCTTTAGTCTCGCCATTGACTGCAGGTGTTCAATCAAGTCAAAAGCCAAAAGCAACATAATGATAACTCAATTCACACAACATGTTTCCAAAGACTCTCTAAACCAAAATTGGACAAGCTACCACAAAAAATTAGAAACTTCAATAATAGCAGTCCTTGCATGTAGAATACCCTACCCTAACAATTTTTTTTTTCAAAAATAAATATGGGTAAAATGAAGCATCTCACTAATTAAATAAAAAACAACAAGTGAATAGGCACACAACATATGCACAAGCATAGCTTACATACAAAAACCTATCTAGTCTATCAAAAAGGCAAACTTGGAGAAGGAGCTCATTTGGTATACAATGGTAAAAGTAATTGATATTCAATACATTACTCAGCAAAACTCGCTTAATATAACGTTTGCTCAAAGAATAATCCTTTGAAAACTTATTTGTTGACCGTACTATTTTTTATTTCATCTGTTTAATACCTGATTCTTGAAAACACATCTCCATCAAAGAGAGCAGAGCAGCACCCATCCACTTTTAAACTAAAACCTCTTTGGTAATTATATTTCCTCAATATGGGGGAATAAAAATGTCTTAATAGTTAATATCACTTCATGGCCCAAACATCAGATCCACTTTTTTGGGATATGACATTTTTACAAGGTCCCACATATGTACCATGTACAATAAAATTAAGCAAATAACAACTCCTTTAATTTCTTCTTCTTCCACAATTACTAGAAAGCACAATGATTACAAATAAAAAAAATTTTGTTGCCGGGTGCCCTTTCTCACACCAACACCCATCCTTTATTTGGCTTGGGAACAACAACGCATGAGCATTAATCGAATTAGAAGCAAATGGTAACTAACATTAGAATTCACAAGGCCATTTAATCCAAATCCTACAGATTGAATTTATTCAAAGTTGGTCACAGCCACCAATAATAATGGATTTTCATGGCGATTTGGAGAAAGAAACAAGGTCAGTTGTTAAGATTTCGTGAATAAAAAGAAATCTCTTAAAAATAGGGGATCGGTGGCTATCATGTTTACAATATTTAAAGTGCCTCTTCTTCACTAATTACCTTGAGAATGGGATCAATACTCTTAATGGCCATCATATACTTAGCACATGATTCTTTTGTCATCTAAAATTTCACTCTAATCATATACTATTATATTTGAAGAGCCTCTTCTTCACTACTGATGCAACATGTCATGAGATTTTCTAATTTAACAATTACTCTTACATAACAAAATATAAATAAAAGGCTCTCAGTCAAATCTCAATTCATTTTAACTCAAGTATATCTTGATACAATGAGGAAGCCTTATTTTATAGGCAAACAAAACACGACAATCAATTAATACATTCCTTAGCTCCTCATATTCTCATATATTTATTCAAAAATATTTTCTCGATATATGGTGTAGAAGTGATTCCTTGATAATTATAGATGTCATACATCAACTACCTACCTTGAGAATATGATTAAATCTCTTCATAACCAACTATATACTTAGCATATGATTCTCTTGTCATCCAAAAATTTGACTCCAATCATACTTTTATATTTGGCAAGCCTCTTCTTCACTACTAGACTTGACAATGAGATCAACTATCTTCAACCATTGTGTACTTAGCATATGATTCTTTTGTCAGCTAAAATCCCACTCCAATCATATTGTTATAATGCATAGCATCCGATAGTATTTATTAATTAGGAGTTTTATCTATTTTTATTATTTTAAGGATCTACATGTAATTTTCTTATTTTATTTTTAGGATATTTTAGGAATTATTTTATTAGGGTTTTTTATCTTTCCTTACAAATAAGGAGTAACCTACTATCTTAAGTTAGTTAATTTTTTTGATGGATTATTGAATTGGCTGTGTGCCTTTTTCAGGTTCTTTCCTTCTATGTCCTTCGTCTAATTTATTCTCCCATTTCAACTCTATTTCTTTTTTTCGAAATTCCCTCTGTTTGGCAATTTAAGAGTTCGTCTATTTTATAAATTACTAGTTATCCCCAATTTTTATATTGCATACTGCATTCATTTTTATATTTCTACATCAAAGAGCCTCTTCTTCACTAACAACCTTGATAGTATGATTAGTTATTTTTATAACCATTGTATACTTAGATGGACGCCATCGTCGGAGGTGGTTCATGGGGAAATGGTGGAAATGTGTTTCATGTCTAGCATTTTCGAGTTAATTGCAATATGGACATGACTTGGCTCGGGACACGAGACATCTACAAATCCGAACCGAACAGCATCGACCACATGATCATCTCTGTTAATTTGGTGAGATATCAGCGTGGCCAGGGATATCTTGTAGTACTCAAATCTTCTTAATTGGGGTCGTTTAAAAATTTAATTATAATAATTAAATTAATATCGTTCAATTAAAAAAATTTAAACCAATCATGCAAATGCTATGGCAAAACTCTGGTCGAGCAACATTTAAACCTATTCATTTAGATTAGACAACTGTAATTTTTTTTTATTTGGAGAGAACTATCCTCATTATATATGCAACCATCTTTTTCTAATAAAATAAGGCTTTACATTCAATGTAATTAATACAAAAATATCAACTGTTGTTCATACTAATTATTCTTTAATTTGATTTAGATTATTTGTATATATTATATGTATAGATTTTCTGATTGAGGCTGGTGATTTTGTTTGTATATATTTTAAATATTAAAAATAAGAATTGATCATTTAATTTTAATATTTTAATATTAAAATTATAATATTGTCAAGGATTTGGCTATTGAATAATTGGTTCTGACGGGACTCAAAATAAATATTAAATGAATTAATTATAATACTTGGATTTCAACTTGTATATATATATATATATATATATAAAATTATATTACTGCGCTGCCTCATTAGGCAGTGCACAGGCAGCGCATGTAGTGTGTGGCCATCGGATGAAATCCAACAACCACAAACCAAT